>BQNB010038199.1:2402-48917 GCA_026074375.1 Tanacetum coccineum | reverse complement strand
AAGCACAATCACTCTAATTGAATAATTGTTGGGAGCGAAAAGTTGACAAGTCATAGTTATAAGTAGTGTTAGCATCTTTTCTTGTACTTAACGGTGATTTCGTTTTTACGCTTAGCTTGGGACTAGTGAAAAATCAGGGATGTTGAATCTATAGATTATTCTATGGGCGCTTCTCATTCTATGATCCCAATGTTGATAAAATAAAGGAAGTCAAACAGGTAGTTAAGAAAAGAAAAAGAAAAAAACCCAAAAATATTAGGGATAGTTAAATAAAAAAAAATAAAATAAAAAAGAAAAAAAAATGGTGAAAACGGGACTTTTCGAAGCTATTGATTCTTTAGTTCCCCTTGACGAACACTTTTGCTACTTTTCAAAGGTAATTAGTCAAGGGGGTTCTGAGGTTCTTAGTTTTCGTAAGTGTTTACTTCATAACATTGCGTGAGGACACGGCAATACCTTAGTATGGGGGATTTTGTTATTAGTCGAGGGGGATTGAGATTCTTAGTTTTCGTAAATGTTTACTTCATAACATTGCGTGAGGACACGGCAATACCTTAGTATGGGGGATTTTGGTATGTGTTTAATTACACATACCTTTTACCTTTAAAAACGAGCTAAAATAACCAAAAACGGACTTAAAATGCCAAATATACGCTTGTTTTGCTAATTGTATTGTGCAGGAACGGATATTGAAGAAAAAGACGAAAAACAAAGCCAAAACGACAAAACCGGACTCGGAATGGAATAGTAGGAAAAGACAAAGTCAAAGTACAAGCCCAAGCCTGAAAAAGTCAACAGAAAGTCAACCCAAGTCATCCCCGAAGCCAAAAGTCAAGAAATATAAGTCTAGGGACTGAACTTGTAAATCCCTAAACTTATATTTATAAAAGAAATTAAGAGGAAAAGAAGAGAAGGGCCAAACTGTCAATAAGGGAAAGGTATACTCCAAGGGCCCAAACTGCCAAGTCCAAAGAGTTATATCTACCAAGGACTTACGGTGCAATTAGACATATAACTCTTGGGGACTTAATTTGCCAAGTCCCCAAAGTTATTTAACCATAAGGACGTGCCTTGCAACATTCACTATAACTTTGGAGGACCAAAGGTGACAACTCCCCTAAACGTTTCCCTGTCACCCCTACCCCTTTATAAACTCTTTCCCGCCATTTTTGAGTCCCAAAAACCCAGGACCAACTCACGGGTTAACCACCCCCGTTTTATCCTGCAAACCCCAATTCTCCCATGGGCAAACCTCCCCCCTCCTCTCCATGTTGGCAATCCAAACCCACACAAAAACCAATCGATGGTTGAGAGCAATCGGCTTGGGTTTCAAGAAAAACCAAGGGACAGGATGTGCATTGACTTTACACTCTCACAACAAGCACAATGCACTTTATGTGTCTTCAAAGAAACACAAGTGAAAGAAGACAAAGAAGAAGAGCTTAGTCGATTTTTTTTCCTATTTAAAGCTTTGTAAAAGCCATTGTGGCCAAGTAGTTTTTAAGTAGTTCAAGTGTAATTTTTTAGAGTTTTTAAGTTTAAATTTTCAGTTTAAAAGTTTCTTTATGTACTTGTACTTCGACTCTTAATGCAATTCAGTTAAGCTTTTTATTGTTACTTGTATTCTAAGTGTCAAGTGTTTGTAAAATCTTTTAAGTTTTCATTTAAGCTATCTTATAATCTGTCCTATAAACATTTTCACCAAACTTTAAAGAAAATACCAGAAAATAGAAGTTATTGTTGGAAAAAGCTTGGATGAATGAGCAAAGATGGATGGCTTATTGGGTTTTCAGCTTAGTTTTAGCTTAATTATAAGCTAAGGGTAGGGATTTAAAGCTTAATTAGGTTCAAAAGATCCTTTTTGAGCAAAGGATCAAAGGTACCTTTTCTTTTAATTTTGCTTATTTACTGTAGCAATAAGCTTATTCAGGTTATTTTTAGCTTATTGCTGTTATTATACTTATTAATGTGTATTCATGCTTGTTTATGCCTTTCATTTCAAATTCACGCAATTTTAGTTAAAACTGTCTTAATAAGCTTTAACTATCCTAGCTTATTATCATTTCTAATTTGCTTATTTGTCTAGCTTTTTATCTTTTTAATGTTTAATAGTGCTTAGATGTCATTAGTCTTCAAAAATTTCAGTTTAAACTAGCTCTTATAGTTTTTAAAAAGTCTTTTTAGAAATTAAGGGGGTGTTTGGGATAACTTGGAAAACGGGTCAAAATGGTTGTGTGTTTGGGTTATGGTCATTTAGCTAGTTTAATCTAAAGTTTTAAGCTTATTTAAAGTTGTTTTAAGAGTTTTCAAGCTTTAAAATTGTTTTCCAAAGTTTTTCTAAACCATTTTTTTAACTGTGATTTTTAAGAAAACCCCAAGTGCTTATTTAGATAAGCACTTGAATTTTTGAGTTTTAGTTTCAAAAAGTGTGCTATTTGTGTGTGTTAAACAAGCTGTTAACCCTTTTGTTCTTTTGACTTAGTAAGTCAAAACCACCCAATACTTTAAAAGTGACAGTTTCAAAAGGATCTAAAAGCCTTTTTCACTTTCAAAATTCAGCAGCTTAAAAAGAATTTTAGAATGTCAAAATTTATGCACAAGTTTAATTGCTAGGGTATTCAATCTGTTTAAGCTTATTTTCTTAATTTGAGCTTATTTGACAGCTTTAAATAAGCTGTCAAATAAGCCCCTTGAGTTAAGCTTTAATCTCCCCTGGTGCAAAGGAGAGATTTTAAGCTCTCATTGCTCACCCTTTAAGAGAACTTAAGCCTAAGTTCTTGGCTTATTTTGAGAGCCTATAAGCTCTTATATAAGCTCCTTCAATTTCAGCTTTTAAGAAGCTTTTTAGATGGCTTAATTTTAAGCTCAAATGAGCCCTTTTACTGTTTTTGCTCAACTTTAGTGTAGGATTGCTTATTTTTCTTTTCTGTCTTATTGAGCTTATTTAATAAGCTCAATTGACTCCTAGCAGCTTATTTTAGTAGAGTAGTTAGTTTTTAGTGCTTATCTCCCATTTTCTTAGCTTATTGGAGTTAGTAGATATAAGCATTTTAGCATTTTAAGATTGTTAGTGTTTCTGTCAAGTATAAGCTGTTACAGCTTATTTAGCTTTAAGCTTTTAGCCTTTTTAGCTTATCTAGGTTAGTTTAGACCCTCTTTAGCTTATTTTAGTTCAATCCTAGCTTATTCGACCACAAGTGTCCAAAATATCTTAGCCATTTAGCTTTTAAGCCACTTTAAGCAAAACTGTCATTTTAAGCTGATTTTTCAGCTTATTTAGAGCTTATCACAAAAAGTTGTAGTTGACAAAGTTGTTAAGCCCCACGAGCTTAACAACTTTGCTTTTTGAAGTTTTCGAAAAAAAAGAGGGAAAGACAAGAGGTCCGGGTGAGCAAGACTCGAACCCGGGACCTCTCGATACGATCCCCCTTTTATAACACTCTCACCGCTGCGCCCTTGGGACTTTTCTGTCATAGTCCCAAGGGCTTTACCCTTTATACACATTTAGAGCTTTAAGGAAGAAAAATTTAATAAAAATACAATCCACAAATAAAAGCCTCTTAAGCCATTCTTGTCATAAACATGACTTTAAACAAAATATTAAAGCTTATTTTTTTAAAAAAAGCTTAATTAGAGAGTAGGTATATATTTAGAGAAGAGGAAGAGGATTAGAGAGAGAAGAGAGAGGGCTTTTTTTCAAATAATTCCAACAGCAAAAGATTGTAGGTTGACAAAAGTTGTTAAGACACCCACAGAAAAGAGCTCTAACAACTTTGACTTTTTGAAGTTTTTCAAAAAAAAAAAAAGGAAAGACAAGGGGACTCTGGGTGAGCAAGCACAACTATTACTTCGAACCCGGTACCATCCTCGATACAGTCCCCCCACCCTTTATAACATAACACTTATAACCTGCTAGAGCGACCCTTGGGTCTTTATTCAGTTAAAGTACTCAAGGGGCTTTTTTTGGTATTTTATGTACGTTTTGCGCCTTTAAAAAACTACAATACGTCTGTAACACAGCTTATTTGAGGGCAAATATAAGCAACAAACTATGTGTTTTTTATTTTCGTAAGATTTTTTATAGTTAAAATTATTTTTATAGGGAAAAAAAAATTAGAATTTTTATTTTTATTAACTTAATGGGGTTATTTTTTATTTTTTATTTTATTTTATTATTTTTTTTTTTTTTTTTTTCGAAATCATTATAATATTTTTTTAAAAAATTTTAAAAAAAATTTCTTAGGTGAAATAGTATTAAAAAATACATAAAAAATACAACAAAAAATTACTCAAAAAATAAAATATTTTACTTTTTTTCGAAATTTGGATTTCAGACATAAAGAATTTGAGGACAAATTTTCTAAAACTTTTCGTAAGGGATTCATTTTTTACAAACATTTTACAACATATTTTTAAAAAGACACATGGTCCGGTAACGGATTTAGCGTCATTGAACTTGACTTGCGTTTTTTTTTTTTGGGTCAAAACGAACCTCTCATGTCATGTATTCTACGCCCGTCGTCTAGACATACTAAAGTCTAGTCTTTTCATATATTCTTTCTTCGTTATTTGATTCCCTTAGGAGCGGCGAGTGTTAAGAAGCAAAAATTCAAAAATTATTCCTTTTCTTTTCTTCTTTTTCTTTCATCGTCAGGCAAAAGAAGTGGCGTTCATTATTTAAAAACAGCACATATAACATAAAGTTATAAATTCTTAAGGATTAAATTAGGTTGTTTTCCCTTATTCTAATTAAATTTTTTTTTTTATAATTGATTTATTTTTTTTTTTTTTCATTTTTTTTTTTTTTTTATCTTTTTCTTCCTATTTATTCTCCTTTTTCTCACACATTTTTTCCTTATTTTTTTCACAGCACAGCCTTATTCTGTTATTTTTTTTTATTATTATTTTTTCCTAATCTCACCTTAATCTTTTATTTCTTTTATTTATTTATAATTTTTCTCCATTTATTTTATTATTTTCTTATTTTTTCCATCCACTTTCCTTCCCATTATTCCTATTCCTTTTTGTTTAATTTCCCTTTTCATCTATCTATTCCTTCCCACCTTGTTTTTTTATCTTGTTCACGCACAGCCATTGTTCGTGGATTCGTGCTCTCGTTTTCTTCTACAGCTTTATATCCCTTTGTTCGGGATTCGTGCTCTCGTTTTCTAGCTTATTTTCATAATTTTTAGGATTTTCTTAAACGTTTTTGTTTATCATTGTTTAATTTAACTTTTCCATACTCTCAAATCATTTTTCTCCTTCAAACTCAAATCTTCGACTGTATCGATTCTCCAGTCCAGCCTCGTTGGGGATAAACGACCCGGAAACACTCTATACTACTTCTCGGTATTCTTGACTCTGTTTCAAGATCACTCTTACTATATATATTTTATATTCTATTATATATTATATATATTTTAAGGTGTGGTTTGGACGGATCAACGACTCTCTAACTAACTCTCTACTTAAGCCTTTCGTAAGCGGATCCGCGATGTTACCCATTGACTTGACGTAGTTAATCGTGATAACTCTATTTGAGAGTAGTTATCGCACCAATCACCGTCTATGATGAATATGTCTTGACTTACCGTTTTACATTGTGATATGAGCTCTGTCAAAATTCAATTGACTATCACACTTTATAAACATGGTCGTTACCGGTTTATGCCATCTTGGTATGTCCTTTATGAATTAACATAAATATCCCGCATATTATATAAATTTACCTTAAATGATAAATTCAGATTTCATCATTGATTTAGCTATAAGAGTCTGTTTGAAATACTTTCAAGATTTCTAAGACATAGCTTCCCACTTAGCGTAAATACATCCACTCTAGCGGATCTAGATTCTTATATATATAGGAATCCGTATTTGCATTACACTATCATTCGATAGCAGCCGGATATCTTCCATAATGCAATTTCATAAGTATCACAGTACTCGTGTAATACTATTCAATGATCATCACTTGAATTACTGGTATACTTGACCAGGTTATAAATTCAGGTCACACACACGTCATTACATACATAAGATGCCTAATATTATGCGAGTATTCAAAATGGGCAACACCTTTACCTCTATTTTAAATAGAAAATGATGTCATTAGATTCTAGCTAGGCCTGAATCCCCCACATTGAACCTCTCAAGAATATTGTCCTTATAATGTTTTTGACTTCAAAACAAATCCATATTGGTTCACATCCAAGAACCATATCCAACAACTATTGAAGTTCATGTCAAATCTTGACTCCAACATATCATTAGTGGATTTGTTTATCTTCTCATCACTTCAAGTGACAATTATACCATCTATGTATAAACACGAGAATACATATATACTATCATCACAAATACATCCATTAATTTCAAATCCACATTCTTACATGATATGGTGAAAATTGATGTCCTTGCTTAGGAGCTTTCCCTAAGCCATATAATGACTTAACAAGCCTACAAACTTTGCTCTCTAGTCTAGGAGCCATGAAACCCTCAGGTTGGTTTATGTATAGTACTTTTTCTAAATCCCCGTTTAGAAATGTCATTTCCACATTCATTTGATGAACTTCCTAATTTCTTAATGCGGCAATAGCAAGTATCATCTTAATTAGGGTTATTCACGTAGAATAAGTATCAAAGTAATATAGACCTTCTTGTTGACTAAATCCTTTGATTGCCAATCTTGCTTTGTACTTGTTAATGGTGCCATCGGATTTCATCTTCTTCTTGAAGATCTATTTATAGCCTAGTGGTTTACAACCCAAAAGTAAATCCACAAGCTCTGATAACGCCCAAATTATACATGTTTTCGGTGGCGTTATTTAATCATTTCTTATCATTTCTCGTGAACGTTCGATACTTAATAGCATGAAATACTTGCAGGTTCACTTGAAGACATCCCGAGCTTAAAATAGACAAAGATCGAATACTTATACACTTCAGAAATCAAGATGCAAGAAAAAGCTAAAGTCTCAAGCTAAAAGTGCAAAAGTGCGCCGCACTTAGCAATTGTGCATCGTACTTCTCCTCAAAGTCAAAGAATTAAAGACTTAGTCAAATTAACGCATTAACACTCCAAGTACACAGCACAAATACTTTTGTGCGCCACACTTCTTCAATAAACATCAAATTACCATCGCATTTAATCACCAAGTACGCTGCACAATTTATCTTGTGCGTCGCACTTCTCCACTAAAATCAACTTATAAAAAGAGCCACAAATTCTCACACATATCATCATTCCTTCATACTCATCAATTCTTACAATAATCTCATCCAATCTTTCCCAATTATTCTCCAAGCATAAACATCACGCCTTTTGAAGAATCAATATCAAACGATCAAGAACGAAGAAGAACACCATCCTAGTTTATTACAATAATGAAGTTTATTATTGAATCAAGTTATGTTATGAACCACCTAGCTATGAGAGGCTAAATCTCTCATGACTACTTGGTGAAGTTATGATAATGAATAAGTGTTTGGTATGATTGTGATCTCTTTAATCTCAAGCTTATGTTGCACCTCTATTCCTATCTTATCGGTTTTGCTTATCAACTTAGATTATATAATCATATCGGTATAGGTCAAAAGACCTGTTATGACCTATATGGTTTTAAAGATTTGTCTATGGTTTTTATCGTTTGTGTCGAGAAATCCACTTTCGTAAATTAATAAACAAAATAAGCTTTGATATAATAAGTTATCTAAATTATTCGAGTGACACGATTGGTCTAGTCTACTAAGTACAAGTCTTGAGTTAATTAAGTTAATTTGTGAAAATGCCTTCTGACGAGAAACCCTTTTTATGAGTTAAAATCTGTGAGGTCTTAATCATTATCAATGCTTATAAATTATTTTCAACTATCTGAGTAGTCATCTTTATTATCATTGGTAAAATAAAAGTCATTTTCAAAATTGTTAAAGTCTATTTTCTTTTTGATGATTCGAATACTACTCAAATCCCTATGGACGACCTGGTCTTACCTAAAAAGATTATACTACATACGTGGGTTATACTTTTACCCGTGTGTTTCCCTATAATAAAATTGGTATTTTCAGTCATTATAAACTTAAAGCTTTTGAAACACATCAAAGTTATTGGCGCCGCTGACGGGGATTTTTAAGCTGTTCTATAGTCAACTCTGGAAAATTACTTTAACTCCCCCTCTTTTTCAAAATTCGTCGTACAGTTTTCTGGAAAACTGACCCAAACAATTTCTCCTTTGGATGCATACACGTGCTTCCAATTCTAAACTTGTTGAACCATTACCTGAACCTGAACGTAGTCTGAATCGAAGACTTTGTCAACAAAACAGAATAGTTCCATACGATCAAAGAAACAATCCACCTCAACATCCGAGAATTGTTTATTCCCTAATTCTTAACATTAATTACTTCCGTTACTTTCTTGATATTCTTTGAAATTACGATCCAATGGATGATGCACCCATGTGGGCTGCCGACCGTGTTGTCGCTCTGACTCCCGATTTTGCAATCACTATTCTTGAAACCGCAAACGAATTTGCCATTAAAGGTAACCACTTGACTCTCGTCAAAGGAAACCAATTTGATGGTAGAATCATAACCGATCCTCATAAACACATTCATGAATTCCTTAGAATCTACGATATGTTTAAATACAGAGATACCAAGAATGAAGCTGTCCGCCTAATGATGTTTCCTATATCACTCACTGGAGAAGCAAAAACATGGCTGGACGAACTCAACGAAGGAACTATCAAAATGTGGGATGAACTTTGAACTGCTTTCATCAGCCAGTTCTTTCCCCCAGCTCTTTTCGACCGACTCCTTGGAGAAATCGATGCTTTCTCTCAACATGAAAATGAATCTCTAACCGATGCTTGGCTTCGTATAAAGGAAATGCTCAGAAATTGCCATGGTCATAATCTGTCCAAAGGTAATATTATCAAAATCTTTTATCATGGTCTCAATGAAATAACCCAAGAAGTTCTAAATGCCGCAGCTGGTGTAATTTCTCTATAAACAAAACCAAATCAAGCTTATCAAGCACCAGTCAAGAAAGTCTTACTTAACCCGACTGGGCAACTAGAAAAATCAAAAACCAAATCATCTCTAAGAAAATCGTTGCTTTTCACCGATGAAGGTAATAGTATTCCGATAACTAAGAAAATTTTGGCCCGAATGATGCCATGACCATAAAATAAATGGATGCTTAGTACAATAGAAAATCCAATCTCGTGCTTGCCTGAAAAATTAATATGCAAACTCGTTTAAAAATCCAAATTTTCTCCACGTCACGATAAATGATCTTATTTTCTCGCTTTGATTGCTTGAGGGCAAGCAACTGCTAAGTGTGGAGGGATTTGATAACGCCCAAATTATACATGTTTTCGGTGGCGTTATTTATTCATTTCTTATCATTTCTCGTGAACTTTCGATACTCAATAGCATGAAATACTTGCAGGTTCACTTGAAGACATCCGAGCTTAAAATAGACAAAGATCGAATACTTATACACTTCAAAAATTAAGATGCAAGAAAAAGTTAAAGACTTAAGCTAAAAGTGCAAAAGTGCGCCGCACTTAGCAATTGTGCGTCGTACTTCTCCTCAAAGTTAAAGATGTAAAGACTTAGTCAAATTAACACTTTAACACCCCAAGTACGCCGCAAAAATACTTTTGTACGCCGCACTTCTTCAATAAACATTAAATTACCTTCGCATTTAATCACCAAGTAAGCTGTACAATTTATCTTGTGCGCCACACTTCTCCCCTAAAATCAGCCTATAAAAAGAGCCACAAATTCTCACACATATCATCATTCCTTCATACTCATCAACTCCTACAATAATCTCATCTAATCCTTCCCAATTATTCTCCAAGCATAAACACCACGCCTTTTGAAGAATCAAGATCAAACGATCAAGAACACCATCCTAGTTTATTACAATAATGAAGTTTCTTATTGAATCAAGTTATGCTATGAACCACAGAGCCATGAGAGGCTAAATCTCTCATGACTACTCGATGAATTTATGATAATGAATAAGTGTTTGGTATGATTACGATCTCTTTAATCTCAAGCTTATGTTGCACCCCTATTATATCCTATCTTATCGGTTTTGCTTATCAACTTAGATTATATAATCATATCGGTATAGGTCGAAAGACCCGTTATGATCTATATGGTTTTAAAGATTTGTCTATGGTTTTTATCGTCTGTGTCGAGAAATCCACTTTCGTAAATTGATAAACAAAATAAGCTTTGATATAATAAGTTATCTAAATCATTCGAGTGACACGATTGGTCTAGTCTACTAAGTATAAGTCTTGAGTTAATTAAGTTAATTTGTGAAAACGCTTTCTGACGAGAAACCCTTTTTATGAGTTAAAATCTGTGAGGTCTTAATCATTATCAATACTTATAAATTATTTTCAACTATCCGAGTAGTCATCTTTATTATCATTGGTAAAATAAAAGTTATTTTCAAAATTGTTAAAGTCTATTTTCTTTCTGATTATTCGAATACTACTCAAATCCCTGTGGACGACCTGGTCTTACCTAAAAAGATTATACTACATACGTGGGTTATACTTTTACCTGTGTGTTTCCCTATAATAAAATTAGTATTTTCAGTCATTATAAATTTAAAGCTTTTGAAACACATCAAGCTCCCAAGTATGATTTTGTAAAATATAATCTATTTCACATTTAATGGATTTTTTCCATTGAGCCATTCCGAGGAAGTTACCTCTTCTCGATAAGAAGTAGGTTCATTTTCTACCATAAAAGAAACAAAATCGGTCTAAACGATTTCTCGGTTCTTGCCCTTTTGCTTTTTTTAGGTTCAACCTCTTCTTCCTTGGGTTGATATTGTCTCTCATCTTGGAGATCATTATCATCTCGTTGTCTCTAATCTTGGACAACTTCGTCATCTATTCTATATGATTTTCCAATTCCCTTCGTTAGCAAGGAAATATATTTTCAAAAATGGAAGCACTTCTTTATTCCATTATGGCATCCTTGTGTATATCACATGCACAAAGAAACCATAAGTACTACTGTAATGAGCATATACTAAGAATATGCAATTCACAGTTTCAGGTCAAATCTTTTGAACCTTGGGGTTCAATACGAATATCTTAGATAGATATCCCCCCACATTTGTAATTACTTATAAGATAGTCTTCTTCTCATCCATAGTTCATAAGAACTATCTTATTTTTTGTTAAAAACTAAGGGGAGGGGGGGTTGAATAGTTTTCAAGTGCTTTTCAAAATGTTGGTAGGTTCTTATGTGAAGTTTGCACAATATTGATGTTTGATGAATAAGATATAAAGCAGGTAAAAGTAAGGGTTAGAAAGATTTAACCAAGACACAAGTATTTATAGTGGTTCGGCTACAAGGACACCTTCCTTGCCCTACTCCATTCCCCGAGTCACCTACTCGAGAGTATGTAAACACTAGTCACCATACTCCTTTAACCGGCGGAGAAGCCTCACAACGTTGCTTACACCTTTTAACGGTATAAAGCTAAATACCAGATTCTTCACACGGTAGAATCAACCCAACAACACTAAACTTGATTTACAAAGATGATGAATATATCTACAACTACTAAATGATGTACAAGATTCAGCAATGTAAACTTGAAGATGCTATGGAGACGCGAAACAAGATTCTTAGAACTTGATAGTCTTAAAAGGGGTGTTTGGCAATTTCTTCTTTAAAGGAATTTACCTACAAAATGCTAAAAGAAACTATGCAAGAGTAGAGAGAATGATTAATAGATTAGAGAATTTAAGCTAGAAAAGATGAGTAAAGCACGAGAAATAGTTTGGTATTTATAGCCAAAAATCTACTGTAGGCCGGTTTTGCCGGTTCTGTTGCAGAACAAAACCAGCCAGTATATAGCAACAGAACCGACGCACAGTAACTAAATCCGAATTTTGATTTGCAAAATCTTAAGAGATCATGTGTAATCTTGTAAGATTACCCTAAGATATGCTGCAAATGATGATGTCATCCATGATGTAAACAATGGTTTGCATAATTTACTTGTAAATTAATGTAATGCTAAAAATAGAAAGTAATGTTTATGTGTTAGTTTAAGTAGTTTACTTTCATGTAGATTTTACTTATTGTTATCAACAAAACATGAAAATATCATAAAATAAGATAAACGTTTTTATTGGTTTATTTGTATTAACAATCTTCTCCTTTTTGTTGATGGCAAAACTAAAATCTAATGGAAGTAAATTAGTTAAAATGAATTTATTTTGAGTATATGGATTAAGTTTTAGAATTCATTTTACTTCCCTTTTGTTTTACTTCCATTCTCCCTCTTTTTATCAAAACAAAAAGATGCAATGGTCACGGAGAGGTGTACAACAATAAGTTGGAATTGATATGAGTAAATGTGGAAAGCTCCCCCTTGATGGGTGCTAAACATTATATGTATGCTGCAAAAGTATGTTAGATATAAATAGATGTGCTCCCCTTTGCTTTAGGAGTACCTACAAAAGAAAAGTTAGAAGCCGAAAATCTAAAAATGGCTACTGTAGAACCGGCGTCCACGGTTATGTTCCTTGAATGGAATCGGATTTGGATGCCGATGGAACCGGTAGTCCTGCGTTTTTTTGTTAAGCGCAAATATATAATTTCTTTTGAGTAAATTGATAATCATCAACATACAATTCCCTAGGAGCACAATAAGACAAGAATTGAAATATTGATTAATTCCAAAGTACAACATTCATAACAATAAGAAAACAAGAGATTCTTAACGAAATATGATTTATTCTTATTTCTAATATCCTAGTCTAGTAATTATGAGCAAGAACATTAAGACGGTCTTGGATGTGATTGAGAATGAAACGCTTCTCATCCCAGAGATTGTCGATAACCACTTGGGTATGTTGGTAATGTTCACAAAACATTTCATGGGTTAGAAAAGGGAAAGGGTTGTTTGGTCCTAATGGCAGAAGTGGTGGGAAGTTTGAAGGAGGATTTGGGGTAAAAGTTAGAAGTTAAGGTGGCAATGGTGGAATAGGAGGTTCCATAGTTGGAATCGGTAGAAGAAGAGGTTATATAGCCGGAATTAAGGTTCATTGGACAAGCGCTCAATGGAGTCAAATGATGGCATAGGTGGTAGGGGGTTAGTTGTTGTAGGTAGAAGGTATTTTAGTGTGTCAAAGAGTGTTTGAGGAGAAGTAGGTGGAGTGGAAAACAAAAGTTCGATGGGATCTAAGTTTATGGCTAGTGGTGAGGAGTGTTTGGATGGTTGGGTTAGAGCCGATGGAAGATAGGTCAAGGGTGGTGGTGTTATCTTTGGAGTAAGTAGGATTTTACTTGGTGAGATTCCCAAAGATATTATGGGGGAAAGCGGTAATGAAGCATTTGGAGTTGATGGAGGATCCGATTGATAATCAATGGGTGGTGAGAGAGGATGATAAGGAGGGGACACCGAACGAGGGTTGAAGAAACAACACAGACATACACTAATCCTAGCAGTGAACTTAAGGTTAAGCTTATTTTGTTTAGGCATTTTTAATGTTCTTTTGAATTCGATAAGATAACTAGTATTTAGATTAAACCTTTTATAGAGGCGATTTTACAGTTTAATGCATTGCTTGATATTTTGGAGAAGATCTAATCATTAGATTTTCCTAGAGTAAACTTTTAAACCCCTAGAACTGATAGGCTTGATTTGGAGGGAATTTGTTATGGTAGAAGTTTGAAATTTGTATTTAAACAATCTGAAGTACAATGTCGCCGGTTTTGTTGCAGAAAGAGAATTGGCTTTAAAAAACCAAGGGAACCGGCGCCTGCAAAATTTTTTTTCTAGATTGTGCGTACATGATATGATGCTAGAGGTGCGGTTATCTCGACCCAAAAAAATGAAAAATAGATATATTTGAGATAACCTAAAGTCTCCTTATTTTGATGTAGCTACAATTGAACGTGTTTGAAATGACATATTGACCATGTGTTTCTTTATAGACGTTCAAGAGACAAATGAAAATGAGAAAAACATTTTTATTTGTATTAAACAATGTAGATTTGTAAGAATGCGTTCGGGTTTTATTTGATGAAAGGTAAAAAAATAAGTACATATAGTAGTGTATGCATACATATAGTATATGGAAAAATTCCCCGAACTCTATTTTTTGTTTAAAATAAACACTTAGAGAGGAAAAAGAAGGTTAATAGAGATCTTACCATTAGGCATTAGGTTCCAAGAGGCCAAGTCCTGGTCTATGTAGGTTGCAGGATTTACATTTGAGGGGTTTGGTTAGGATATCGGCTATGTTATCTTCGGAAGAAACCTTTTCAATGAAGATATTTCCCTTTTGGACATTGTCACGAAGGAAATGGTGTCGGATTTCTATATGTTTGGTGCGAGAGTGTAGGACGGGATTTTTACTTAGGTCAAAGGCACCTTTATTGTCACAAAGGACGGGTATGTCATCTAGTTTTATGTCATAGTCTACAAGAGCTCGTTTCATCCATAAAGCTTGTTGGCAAGCTTTTCCGGCGGAGACATATTCGGCTTCGGTGGTTGAGATGGCTAAGGCGGTTTGTTTCTTAGAGAACCATGATGTAAGGCAACACCCCATGAATGTGCAAACACCACTAGTGCTTTTGCGATTGACATAGTCTCCCTATGCGTATTTTATTTTGAAATATATTTTTATCAAGTTTTAAATTTATAAAACTCGATCTACCTAACAATGCACTAACGGGCAGAGAACCCGATCGTGGATAGTATAGAATGGTAAATCCGAGGTCGTCCCAAGAGCTAAGTTATAATTAGTTTTAATTTGAAATGTCACATTTAGAAAATGGTTTTTGTTGATTCTAATAGAATAGATCTTGCTTAGCTTATATAAGCCTAAGTTGTATTTAATAAATTCAAAACAACTATGATAGAAACTTTAATTGTGAATATCAAAGACTATGCAAAATCTAGTCAATGATACTAAGAAGAATTTCAATGAAACAGTAATTAACAAGATTAATAACAAACAGTTTACCAAACTTTTAACCTCAATATAATACGAACACTCTTAATAGTGTTAGGGTTTACAAAACCTTGAAGCTACAAATAGATTGAC
Source organism: Tanacetum coccineum (assembly GCA_026074375.1). Classification (NCBI taxonomy): domain Eukaryota; kingdom Viridiplantae; phylum Streptophyta; class Magnoliopsida; order Asterales; family Asteraceae; genus Tanacetum; species Tanacetum coccineum. The sequence continues at coordinate 33,810 of BQNB010038199.1, read as the reverse complement.
AGAACAATGAAAAGATAATATCTATCTCTATGTCTTAGGACCTCCTTTTATACACTAAGGAGTCCTAGTTGATTTACAATATATTACAAAAATTTAGAATATTCATTAAGATCCTTTTTATAGATAACTCATACTTATCACGTAAGTATTCTTGATCCTTCAATCAATCTTTATCTTTTCAGCAGTCTTAATCCTCGAGCAGTTGTAATCTTTTAGCAGTTGTAACTTTGTACCAGCAGCACTAACTGAGTACAAGCAGCATTAACTACTTAGAATATTTTCTTCATTCTTCATCAGCGGTACTAAGTTACACTAGCAGTACTAACTTTACTCTAGCAGTACTATCTTTACTCTAGCAGTACTAACATTACTAGCAGTAGTAACTAACAATACAAATATACACTAGCAGTAGTAACTTACACTAGCAGTACTAACCACTTAGCATATTTTTCATAAAGATTACTAACAGCATTAATTTATGCTTAGCAGTACTAACACACACTTGAGCAATTTTAACTTCCAAACAGCATCAAGAAGCTTTTAATCCCAACAATCCTCCCCTATACTTGATATTTATCTTCAAAATCATCAAGTTTCATTCAAAGATTCTTTAATCATCAAGAGGATGCTTCCAAACACTTCATTGATTCTTGAGCTGTTTAGTCATGAGCTTAAGAAGTTGATAGCACATTTCATTCCAATGATCAACTTGAAGCTTCTTATTGAGCATTTCTGTGATTGTAGCTTTTGTAAAGGGATATCTTTTCTCTACCAACATAAAGAGATACATATTTGAAAACCTCACAAAGTGTACTCCACATGAATCAAATAGCTTCCAAACTGTCACTTTGTTTCCTTGTATATACCTCCACACTAGATCTTCTACATGATGTTCAAACATTGTCTTCAGATCACCCCATAGCACTCTCTCATAACCCTCTTCTAGTCTTGTATACCCATGCCTAGCTTTAACTATTTTCCATAGAGTTTCCAAATCTTCTCTGTCAAAGTTTTTAAGCATATGAATGACGGTTGAGTACCTCTTTAAACTTTCATCAACTCTTATAATTTGATAAATGTTGATCTTTCCTTCTTTAATGATCTTGTAATCAACAATGCTTGGAGGTTTAGTAGATAAAGGAATATCATTAATTGCTACTTCCTCTTCATCAGGAACAACCTTTATAAGCTTTTTCATCTCAGCTTCTTCTTTATCATCATCTATCTTTTGCTCTTTTGCTACCTCTTGTTCTAGCTCTTCTTCTTCTCTCTTAGAACTACTTTCTTGTGCCATCTCTGCTTCAGCTTTCTTTGAGCTATCTTTCACCAACTCAAAAACTTATCAACAAACATGTTAACCCTTGTCATGGCTTTATCAAATAACTTCTGAATTTCTGCAAATGACTTGTTCTTCAATTGACTTTGCTTGTAACCAGCCATGTTTTTTAAGCTAAGTAGACATTTACTTTCTTTTATGCTTTAGTTGATGGCTTTGTTTTCCTCCTTTTTTTGAGCACTTAATGCTTCAAAGTGTTTCTTTCACCTTCTCTAAAAGTTCTACAACAATCTAGCCTCTCTTCATTTGTTAATTCTTCTTGCCTCTCTGCTTGAAATCTTACAGACCAATAACCTATCTAGCTCTACATTGCTTGCACATTATCCCATGCAATGTGGCTTCTTCAACTTTTCTTAGCCTTCTCTCTTGCAATTCTGCTTGTTCTTCTTCTCAGGCTTTAACTTGAAAGCAACTTCTCATCAAGCTTGAGTTGTCTTCCTTAGACATTTTATCTTCATAGGTTCCTTTTTTCAACATTTTGCCTTACCCTCTCTTGACCTAGTTTGGTTGTTTGTTAAGAAACTAATTAGAGAAGAGCTTGCTTTTGTCAAGAAAAACAATCCCTTTGCTCTGGGTATGATTGAGGGTGCTGATGTGGTAGAACTCTCACTGGGCTCTTGAACACAATCTTAGGTTTTGCACTCTTTAAATCAGCCGCATTTTTGAGCCAAAGGTGATCTCTTCAGTAGTAAAATTGTTACAAAGAACATTAACTTTATGCAATACAACTATTCTTTAATGACTTTACATTTTAGCTCAGCAACAAAAGTAAAAACCCACTTCTTCACCATCAAAAAACAACTGTTAGTCAAAACATATGAGCATCCATCATACCTCCCTTTTAGTTTCATCAACCAGATAAACTTTAGGCATCTTTGGTCAATTGTCATGCAATTTTTCCTCCTCTATTTGGATGCATCCTCCTGATCACCCAAACCTTCATCTTCAGAGGAAACTACTTGTGCAGATCTACCAATCTTGAATAATCTTTTCATCCCTGGAGATTTTGACTTCCTTTTCCTTTCCAGCTTCTTGACCCTCTTCTTCAAACTAGCAATCTCCTTTACTTGACCAGTCTTTGTTGTCTCTAAGTCAAGAACTGTATCAGACAGTTTTGTACAAAGGTCTATCAATTCCTTAAGTTTTAGTCTGTCCTCCCCACTTCTAAGTGTGTTAACTCTTGAGAGAGGTGGGTCATTAGACTGTATAGGTACATTTTACTCATTGGCAGCCTAATCTGCTATAGGCTCTGTAGGACCACTAGATTGAGGAATCTCAGTATCTTTTCTCTATTTTCTCTTAGATTGTTTCTTCTGAGGTTGTGATGTTGATGGTTAAATGATGGTGTGTGATGGGGATCAGTTGGCTTAGATGAACCTTCACTCATTTCTTCTTGAGCTTGAACCATCATGGTTGGAAATAAGGGTATAACTGCTCTAGAGAATCATTTCCCAATCCTTTTCATACTGCCAAATACCTTCTTTGTGGGAGAGGGTGTAACAAAAATTTCATCATGAGTAGACATATCACCAACTTGTTTATCCAGAAAGACTTGCACAAACCTTGGATACATTAGAAAGTTGACACTACCATATTCTTCACCGTACTTTCAAAGATATACTTAGAAAAGTTGAATTTCTGATTTGTGGCTAAGCAGATTATTGCAAAGGCCATAGTGCTACTAAATTTGTTCTATACAGTAGACTTAGCACTTTGGCATTACAGAATAGTATGGATCAAAAACTTCCATTGAGGAGAAAAGAAAGCCTTGTAAAATGTAAGTTCTTGAGAAGGGTTTTCATACCCCCATTAAAGCAAGTTGCTCAAAAATTTCAGCATTGGGTAGACATTCAATTCCTATAGCATCTTCTAATTGAAGATATCTTCTTACACTTGTCTCAGTGATGATCACTTTCTTCCCATCTACTAGGGCTTGTAATTGAACTTCTCCATTAACAGTTTTTACCTTTGCAGAAGCCCAAAACTGCTCAATACATGAAGTATAGATTGTAGGATTAACCGTTAACACATATTTGATAGGATTCACATTCAAGAAATCTAAAATTTGCTCAAACCCGTCACTTTTCAGTGGGTTTAGCCAAGAACACGACCATGTTGCGTGAATCAGCAAACTTTGGAGCAGAGATTGTGATGGGTTTTGATGAATAACGATGAAATTAAGTTAGGGTTTATAATTAGAGAGTATATCAAAGATTGAAATCGAGTAAAAGTTTGAATGAAACCCTTAATCAAAGTATTTATATAAATACCCTCAACAACATTAACGTTCGCTAGCAGTTGTAAGTTATGCCTAACAGCATTAACTTTCAACTAGGAGTAGTAAGTAACTCAGCAGTAGTAACTCAATAGTAAATTAAGCCTAGCAGCATTAACTTACAACCAGCAGTTGTAAGGTATGCATGGCAGCATTAACTTTATCTAGCAGCGGTAAGTTTATGCCTAGCATCATTAACTTTGAATCACTAGCATTAACTCCAATTCCTTTCTAATTAGCATTTCCATCATCAAATTAGTATTTTAACCTCACAATTCTCTCTGTCTGTTTTGGTCACACATCTCTCTTTCTGTTTTTTAACTCACAACTTCTCTCAATTCTTTTTTCTCATCAAATCACTCTGTCTGTTTTTATCACACATCTCTCTTTCTGTTTTTGATCTCACCAACTCTCTCATTTCTGTTTTTCCTTACCAAAAACTTTAAAGATTGAGCATTCCAATACTAGCAATCAAATATTGAAATCTACTTACATCAAATGCTTTTGTAAGAAAATCTGCAACATTCTTGTCAGTATGAATCTTGATCATTTGAATTAGCTTCTTTTCATTGGAATCTCTGATGAAGTGATGTCTAATCTCAATGTGTTTTGTCTTTAAGTGAAAAACAGGATTCTTAACTATGCATATAGTACTCTCATTATCAATATACATCTTTGTATGCATAAAGTTATACCCATAATCCAACAATTAATTTTGAATCCAAAGCACTTGGCCACAACAACTTGAAGCAGCTACATATTCAGCCTCTGTTATGGAATTAGCAACCACAGTCTGCTTCTTGCACTGCCATGAAATCAATCTACACCCTAGGAATTGACAACCTCCTATTGTGGACTTCCTATCTAAGCTTGCTCCTGCATAGTCACTGTCAGTATATGCCACCAAATCAAAAGGTGAATCCTTAGGATACCAAAGGCCCAATTTAGGTTGACCTTTAAGATATCTAAAAATTCTTTTCACAGCATGAAGATGTGACACTTTAGGGTTAACTTGGAATCTGGCACATACACATACAACAAACATTATATCTGGTCTTGAAGAAGTAAGATACATCAATGAGCCAATCATTGATCTATACATGTGTTCATCTACATCTTCACCATCTGCATCTTTGAGCAAAGGCTTATGGGTTTCCATGGGTGTGCTTGCTGTTTTGACATCACTAAAGCCAAATTTCTTCAAAATCTCAGTCACATACTTGTCTTGGCTTATAAAAATCCCATCTTCCTTCTGCTTCACTTGCAGTCCTAGGAAGAATGTGAGTTCACCCATAGAACTCATTTGAAACTTCTTATGCATCATTTTCTCAAACTCTGTGCATAACTCCTTCTTTGTAGAACCAAAAATGATATCATCTACATATACTTGAACTAACAAAATATCACCTTTGTCCCTTCTAATAAACAAAGTTTTGTCTATCTTTCCTCTTTGAAACCTATTGTCCAACAAATAAGTTGACAAGGTTTCATACCAAGCTCTGGGAGCGTTGAATGCAAACCCTAGAGCCCTTTTCTACTTTGTACACTCTGTTAGGAAGTCTGGATCTTCCAATCCTTGTGTTAACAAAATATAGACTTTCCTTCATCTAACCATAAAGAAAAGCACTCCTGACATCCATTTGATACACCACAAAGTCTTTAAATGAGGCATAGGCTAAGAATAGCCTAATTGCTTCAATTCTGGCAACAGAGGTAAAAACTTCATCATAGTCAATCCCTTCTTCTTGTGTGTACCCTTGAGCAACCAATCTTGCTTTGTTCTTTATCACAATGCCTCTTTCATCCTTCTTGTTCCTGTAAACCCATTTAGTGCCTATGCGCCTTTTGCCATTTGGTAAATCCACCAGGGTCCAAATCTTTTGTAATTTGAATGTAGAAGCGCATCATGCATAGCTCTTAGCCAACTTGGATCCCGTTAATGCTTGGATTACCTTCTTGGGTTCTTCTTGTGATAAAAAGCAAGCAAACAAACAATTTTGAAAGTCTTTATGGTTTGTTCTTTGCTGAACTAAACTAAACAAACCATGTTCTTTCAAATTCTTTGTCATTCTTCTTGTTTGAGGTGCTGAATTCAAGTCTCTAATAATTTGGCAACGGGATATCTTTGTGTATTCTTGATATTGGAATAAGGACTGACCAGAGCATAAAAGCATCGAAATTGTTTCATGGCAGCGTCTGCACCAACACTTCTCATCATCTGAATAGACAATATCTTCCAATTCAGGCATATTTGGATCATTTGGAAGTTCAATACTTGTTTTTGGATTAAAAGCATTAACTTCTGTGTCAGCAGCATTAATAGTTGAACTAGCAGCATTAACATTGTTAGTGTTGTTTCCATCACTAGCAGTATTAATATTGTTAGTGCTGTTAATATAATCATCCTTCCTCTTGATAATTCTTGGCTCCTCGTACTTGGAACCTTAACTACTTTCCCTTTAGTTTGATTTCCACTTTCATTCCCTGGATCTTCAGCATCCTTCTTTTCCTCTTCCCCTGATGGTTTGAATCCAGCATCAGGAGATTCCTTTGAATTTTGAGAGAATAGTGGATCAGCAGGCCACATTGGTAGCAAAATGTAATCTTTGCTAGGTACTGTCTCCATTCTAGCTTTACTTGCATCATCACATTCTTTTATACCTGCATTAGCATTAGACTGATTCCCTGTAACAACTGGCTTATAGTTCATAGAATTTGTTAGTGCATCTATATCAAAAAGCCAATTAGGTCCACTTCCTGTAATATTAGATGTATTTTCACTAAATTGTACATGTAGGTTCTCTTCTACTATCCTAGTTCTACTGTTGAATACTCTGAATGCTTTGCTATTGGTAGAGTATCCTACAAAGAACCCTTCATCAGCCTTTCCATCAAATTTACCTAGGTGATCTATGGTATTAAGGATTGTTACAGGACACCCAAATGGTTTCATGAAGCTTAAGGCAGGTTTTCTACCTAGAAAAAGTTCCTAAGGGGTCTTGTTGTGAGGCTTGATAACTAACACCCTATTTTGGACATAACAAGCAGTATTAACTGCTTTAGCCCAGAAAGTTAATTTTGAATCAGCTAGCATAGTTCTAGCAGCCTCTATTAGTGTCCTATTTTTCCTTTCTGCTACTCCATTTTGTTGTGGAGTCTTAGCAACACTTAATTCCCTCTTAATACCCTTCATTTCACAGAACTAATTCATGACCCTATTTCTTTGAATTCCAGACCCCATTGCGTCACATCATATCCAGTTTCACCCTAAGGGCTAATAGATTTTTCTATGCTGTTATGAGATGTTTTAAGGATTTCACTAGTTTCATCCTTAGTGGCTAAAAAGAAAACCCAACTAAACCTACTAAAATCATCTGTGACAACTAGGCAGTACATCTTTTCATTAAACTCTTTACAAATGTTGGGCCAAACAAATCCATGTGCAACATTTATAATGGTTGGCTAATTGAACTGACTGTTTTGGTCTTACAAGAAGCTCTGTGTTGCTTTCCCTTCTGACAAGCAACACAGGTTTGATTAATTTTAAAATGTTTTGAAGGTAAACCTCTTACAAGGTTTCCCCTTACCAGTTTATTCATTGTTTTGAAATTTACATGTCCACACCTCATATGCCAAAGATTAGATTCATCTGGTGTGGCTTTTGTAAAGAGACAAGTGAGACCTCCTTGGGGAACAACATTCTTTAAGTCAACACTGCACATGTTATCCTTTTTAGGAACTTTAAGTAAAGCATGACTTTCATCAGTTAACTTAAAGTCTGGAGACAGAACAACACATTCAGTATCAGTAAAAAGAACACTATTCTTCTTGTCACACATTTGTGAGACTCTAAAGAGGTAAACTTTAGTTCCTTTTACATAAATACACATCTTCAAATTCAAATTTACCTGTTTTTTTTACCTTTTCCCAGAATTTCCCGCCTTTGGAATTACCTCCAAGGGCAACAAATCCTCCGTCAATTTCTTTAAATCTGTAAATAAATCATTTTTTTGGTTTCATGTCAGGTACCTAGAGCCTCCACTGGCAATCACTCCTTTTATTCTTTAAAGTCTTGTTGTGATTGCCCTGCACATAATGTAGGACAATTAGTTCTGTTTGGGGACCCAAGCATTACCGACTTGGATTGTCTTGAGGCCATCAATATAGCCAAATCTTTTTAAAGGACATTGATGCACCATTGTTTCTGGAGAACATATCTAAAATTGGTGCTTGTTGTCTCAAACCCAACATGTTGAGGCCTTAACATCATTTCCCTTGTTTCCTTTAACAACACAAATAACTGCTTTTGACCTAGCAGTATTAACTCTTGTTCCCTTAACAGTATTAACCTTTTTAGTGAAATTACTGTTATTAGCTGTTGTTATTTTGTTAAAAGGCCTTCTAGCAGTTGAATATGCATTATTAATAACATTTTTCATGGGTCCTGCATTATTCACTGTTGTTCTTGATTGAACAGTATTAACTGGTCTAACAGCATTAACTGAAATTGGGCCAGACCTAGTTAAGACTGTTCTTGGAACCATGTTCCTTTTTGGACTGGGGTGAGTTAATTTAGAGAAATTCTGTTTGTTCACCCTTTGAATATTAGTCCAAACTGGTTTTGCAAATCTTCCATTATTATACCAGTTATTGCAATCATTTTTCAAATGATCAAAACTACCACACACATGACAAGCTTTGTTGAACATCTCAAAATCACTCCCTAATTTTTGAGACATCTGTTGGTTCTAGTTTCTCTTGTTCCCTCTAGGACTAGGTGTGTTTTGCCTATTTTTATCAACTGATGTTTTCCTAGGAGATTTTACTTGCTCAGTAGACTTAACAAAGTTTATCTTAGCAAAATTAAGTTTGTAAACATCGCACTGTTTTAACCCCTTAGAACATTTTCTCTTCATCACTATCAGATACCAATGCCTCAATACTTAGGGATCCTCTTACTTCCTAGAAGTCTTAGTTATTATCTCACATAGGCTTTTCAACTACAAACTCACTAACAGACTCATTCACATCAATAAAATCATCTAGACTAGGGTAAACCAAATCAGATTTTAGTGGCATAAAATTCCCAGTATAGGGAGTGGGACAACATTATAACCTAATCTTGTTTTACACTTATCCATTATCTGTCTGTCTAGAAGTTTACTTAGGTTTTTTGATGAATTTTCAAATTTTTAAACTGTAAGTTGAACCTCATCTTTTTCTTTTGTAGCCAACTCTAACTTCCTTTTAAGCTCTATAATATCTAAATCTCTTAAATAGATTTCACTTTTTAAGAGTTTTAATTCTTCCTCATACACAAACTCATTTTTCTTAAAGACTAACAGTCTAGCTTCTACATATTCTAAACTAGTTTTATAAGAGAGCACTTATCCTAGCTGTTCTTAAGTCTTTAACTAATTGTTCATTTTGTTCTTTTAGATCTTTTACACATTCAAAACAAGATGAACAACAATTTGAGTCATTAGATACCTCAAAGTTTGTAGAAGATGTTGAACTTGTTGAAGAATAAGCTATGAGAGCAAAATTGGTTGGACCTTCTTTTGCTTGGTCACTCCAATCATAGCCAAAGCCATCACACTGAGACAATAAGGCATTTGAAGTAGTTTCCTCAACTGGCACAGTCCTTCTGATAGGCTCCATGTTTCTGCTGTCTTGATTCCTGGGGCCTTGCAAAGTGTCCTCTCTTGTGGCAGTTGAAATAATCCACCTTGGACTTGTCAAACCTAATTTCTTTCTGTTTGGCCATGTACACGGCTTCCTCCAGTATCTTCAGGAATCGTCTGCCCTTATAGTCAGCATAAGCAAAAGTTCCACTTCAAATCCATCTCTTCTAGATCATCAGGATTGATTTGTTGTAGATCTTTATTATCTAGTTGTAATAATAACATTGTTACTGTTGGTTGCTAGCAAAGAAGAATAAATAGGGGGGGGGGGGGGGGGGGGGGGGGGGACAGCATCACTACAAATTTGGATACATTTTGAGCTATCAGAGCACCCCTAGTTTAACAGTATTAACACCCTGAGTAGTATTAACTGCTCTAGTTGCATTGTTAGTGCTGCTAGAGGACAAAAAGGCTACATTCTGTGAGTTTATGGTTGAGTTAGATGTCCCCTTGACCTCTGATTCATAAGCCTTCAGGTTGTTGAAGAGGTCATCCAAACTCAATGTCTCAATCTCTGGTTTGTTCCTCCACATAATAGTATGCATAGTCTATTCTTGTGACAAACTTCTCAAGAACTTCTGATTGATGTCTTCTTGAGGAATAACTTCACCATGAATCTCCAGTTGACTAATTAGCTTTTGAAGCCTTTCATAGGTTTGCTCAATCACTTCTGTGCTGGATGCAGCAAAGTTTTCATATTGCTGCTTCAGTAGATTTTTCTGAGTTTTCTTTGTAGTAGTATTACCTCCAAATCTGTTCTCAATAGCCTGCATCAGTGTTTTAGCATCCTTGTATGAGTTGAACTTTAATTGATGCTCATTAGGTAAGGCCATCAACAGAGTGCTTCTTGCCTTTAACTCTGCCCTTCTTTGTGCCTTCTCTTCAACACTTGTAGGAGGGATAACAGTCTCCTTACCATCAACAGTTTTTGCTACAGAGTGCATTTACCATTCTACGATCTCCGCGATAGAGTGTAATCAATACACTATAGGTACTGCTCCATCCTCATCTTCCAGAGATCATACTCACCAGGTTGAAGTATGGGTAGCTAGATGGTTTGAGTAGATTGAGAGTCCATTGCTTCTTGAAAAGTAGATCTTGTGTGTAGTAAAGTTTCTTCTTATTCAAAGCTTCTCAACAAGCTCCCTGAGTACCACTTGTTTGATCCCAATAGAAAGATTTTGTTACTTGTCATAAGCCTAAGTTGTATTGAATAAATCTCAAAACAACTATGATAGAAACTTTGATTGTGAATATCAAAGACTATGTGGAATCTAGTCAATGATACTAAGAAGAATTTCAATGAAATAGTAATGAATAAGATTAATAACAAAACAATTTACCAAACTTTCAGCCTCAATATAAAACGAACACCCTTAATGGTGTTAGGGTTACAAAACCTTGAAGCTATATTGATATCAAAACAAATGATTTCTAGATATCTAAATCTATGACCTAGGACCTCCTTTTATACACTAAGGAGTCCTAACTGGCTTACAATATTTTCTTAAGTTATCATGATCTTCTAAACAAATAACTTATACGTATCTTTTACACAAATATCTCATACTTATCACATAAGCAATCTTTATCTTTTCTCTGATAAGTCTTTGATCTCTTCTCTGTCAGCATAAACTCTTCTAGCAGTTGTAATCTTCAAGCAGTTGTAACTTTCACACCACCATATAACTTTTTGTACCAGCAGCACTAACTTAATAGTCTTAACTTCCACTTAGCAGTAGTAACTTCCAAACAGCATCAAGAGGCTTTTAGTCCCAACAAACTTTCGGAATAAGCATGTTTTACTTACGATACGCCGTATTCACTTATGCAAATACGGCGTATTCGCGCTCTGACTTCACAAGACATCCATGACGGGAAGACCCCAATGCGTTGTATCTAGATGCATCGATGTGTCATATTAGGAGGCGGTTAAGGATTATTCAGGGATATAATAATCGTGGATCCCACGCTAAATACTCCTGGATACGCCGTATTGGACCTCACCAATACGTCGTATTGACCCAATTTGTGAACCTATAAATAGAAAACCTAGCATTAGGTTTTCAGAGAGATTTTAACCACCAAGTACGATTCTCAAACGATTTTAGAAAATAAGAAGGTCCTGCAAGTGCATTCATTCTATAGGAAAACTCTTGTAATAATTATACTTCGCTATAATCGTTCAGTTGGCGTATCGTTTTCTTTATGAACTCTACTTTAATAGTTCTAAATATGATATTGTGTACTGATACAGAGAATAAATGAGTATTAAGCCATGTTATGGAATAATTTAATGTTTTGATTTGTTTATATCGATTGTTTACTCTTTCGTTGCATGTTGATTATGTTTATTACTTCATACCCATTTATGTGCTTGATTATGCTTTCATCTATCATTCAACTGGAACTAGGATTATAGATAAAACGTTGTAACTTAATCGTTATTTGCGCTATAGGCTAGAGTCTGGGATAGATACTACATATTGCTTATCTTTATAACTAGATCACTAGGACTATAAATAAAATCCTGTTTATACTTTTGGTTAAGTGAATGATAGACCAAGGTATCTTAGGACTATAAATAACGTTCTGTTTCCTTTGGTAGTTAAGTGGATTATAGACTACTAGTATTAGATAACTATTAGGCCATAAGTTGGTAAAGCCTCGATGAGCTAGGTTTCAATATTGTCACCTAGATAGATTATAATTGACTATGTGAACTTTATGCGGGTTTGGTTGATTATGACAGGATTAACCTTATATAAACCAAGTTTAGAGAAGAAAGTACACCTAAACTTTTGTAATGATATAACCAACAACAGAATAGTACAATCATTGCACACCAAATAGTATAATTTTCATAGACAATTCATACATTGTTATTTAAATAAACTTGTTTAAGTATGTTTTCCGTATAAAGTGGCTGACCTCTCGTTATCGTTTGTTTATCGCTTTTTGTGGTATTTGTCTCATTTACGCTTAATAGTTTAGATAAACCAACACTCATGTTAACTCTCAGTTGAACCCCCGATTTGATTAGTTTAAGGTTACATGAGGATTAGATGAGGTTAAACATAAGATAATAGATATATAGTAGATAAGTAATTAACTCTCACATCTTAGGTGAAAAAAACCTACTTACCAACGAACCTACAATCGATTGGATATACTTCCCGTTAGTGTTAGTTAATAGGTAAAGTCCGCAAAATATAAATAGTAAAACTTGATAATATAATTACTTATACTAAACGACACATCATCTGCTGAACAAACTTATCTTTCACCTCTTTCTACTTCTAATGTATCTCCTGCACCGAGTTCACGAAAGTCGAATTTACCTCCAAAAAAGATGCCAAATGAGAGTCAATTGCTAAAACTTTTTGTTAATTTGGACAACGAAATAAAAGAGTTAGGCAAACTTATTAATATTCATCATTACACGGATAGAGACAAAAGTTTTTTCTGTGATAATAAAGCTGATATAAGACGCATTTTGTAACATCCCCATTTTTACAATATAGCAGCAGAAGCTAATCTGGGGTATTACTTCATGGATACAACAATCATAATCATAGAAAACTATCCAAAAGAGACGTTTATTCAAAAGATATGTTATCATTCATTTCAAATCAGAGTTTTACAAAGGCAGGTCCCAAAATCTAGTTACATACAATGTGAATGATAACAGGTTTTAGCCATCTTCGAGTCCATGCCACTCCGTGCCGTATATTGCTCAATAACCTGAGATAAACATGCTAAAAAGTCAACACAAAGGTTGAGTGAAATTCATAGGTTTGATAAACAGTTTGAATACAAGTAATAGTATAATAATTGTATGAACACAATTATTATGAAAATGATATTGTTATGATCTTGGGTCATGTTATTATATACCCGTTATTAGTATAATCCAATGAATTCATAATAACAATGTATTATCCCGTTATTGCCTTGTTTGGTCTGATTGGTCTTGTTCTCATGTCATCAACACATTATCATCCAAAGTCAATTTAACGACTCGAAGAGCTCATATATTAACATCTAAAGTCAATTTAACGACTCGAAGAGCTCATATATTAACATCTAAAGTCAATTTAACGACTCGAAGAGCTCATATATCAACATATTAACATCCAAAGTCAATTTAACGACTCGAAGTCAAATTTAACGACTTGTAGGATTTATTACTCTAACATTAATATCCAATCAATTAACGACTTGAAGTCAAATTTAACGACTTGTAGGATTTATTACACTAACATTAATATCCAAAGTCAATTTAACGACTTGAAGTCAAATTTAACGACTTGTAGGATTTATGAAACTAACACATTAATATCCAAAGTCAATTTAACGACTTGAAGTCAAATTTAACGACTTGTAGGATAGATAACTTAGACAGCAATTGTAATGATATGTCAAGATAGCATGTAACTTGTATTCGTAATTTATAGCAGGTATCCCCCTCACGGGTTTATGAAAAGATTGAAATGCGAGGCTATGAATTCACTAAGTCTTTGAAAAGTAATCACATTGTTATAAGATAAACGAGTATGTAAAAGAGTTTGTAACAAGCATGTATCCCCTCGCGGGTTTATAAAACATGTAAAATAAGTAAAGGCGAGGTTATGAATCTCACCTGATAGGTAGATGTAATAATTATTCTGAAATGAAAGCTGACGACCTTATCACAATCTTAACCGGGGAATGTTGATATAGTAAAATGATAGTAAATAGCCACGTCACGCAACCTGAGTAAATATGTCAAGTCTTAAGAAGTTTGTACTCTAGAACTTTAGTTTTAAGAGTTATGAGTTTGATTGAAGAGTTTGGAATTATTGTATCACCGTTCGGGCCATCATAATTCAGAAGTCATTCAGTAAACGTTTGAGGAGCTAGGGCACTTTAAATCGTAAACCCAACAACTCAGTCAGAACGTAATACCAAGATGAAACTCCTTAATATGAAGCTCCCTAGTATTGTGATACGATATAATCGGTTTTAAGCGTTTTAATCAATATCTGGAAATGTTAAGCACGAGAAGCGTTAATTAAAGTTATGTCTGGTAAGGTTTTAAATATGATTTTACACTTTTTCAAAATGTTACATTTTAGACCCTAGGGTTTGGAAAATTACAATTAGGCCCTTGGAGTTTGCACTTTTACGACTTTGGTGTGATGCGATATAGATTCGGGACAAGATAGTTATAACATAATCGATTTTAAGTGTTTTACTTAATAACTGGAAATGATAAGCACGTCAAGCGTTAATTAAAGTTATGTCTTATAAGGTTTTGAACACATTTCTACACTTTTTCAAAATGTTACATTTTAGACCCTTAAGAATGAAAAACGGCAAAATATACCCTTGGAGTTTTCACTTTTACAAGTTTGGTCCTTTTAGTTTAAAAGATGTATAAAGTAAACCTTGTACTTTGGAAAGTGACATAATAGACCCCTATAGTTATAACTTTGATAAAATGACATTTTCAGTCCCTTTAGTTATAAGTTTCAGAAAGTTACGATATATACCCCTTGCATGGAATACTTTTGCAAAACAAGTCTAAAACGCCATGCAAGCTTATTTTAAGACTTCAAATGATATTTGCAGGTTATAGCTTATTAGTATAAGCTAAAATGAGAAGTTTTAACGTAACAAAAGTTCAAAATAACAATTCGTTAAGTCGGAAATCAAAACGGGTCGAATTAGGGTTTTTAAATGAAAACGTGTAGGTTTTTAATTCAAATTCCTCCAAGACTTGATAAAGTGGTTATAATAACATTAGTTTAACTTAATAGAATAGATTATAACAATATTTAACCATTATAATGATTTGATTTAAGAAAAACACAAAATTAGGGTTTTCTGGTGCACGGTTTGGATCAAAAAGAGAAAACGCATGGTTTTTGAGTTTTAAAACTTTAACAAGAGTATATTTAGGATCATATGAACATTATAAGAGTGTAGGAGCAGGTATGAAGATCATAGAACCTGGGTTTGAGCTTTGAAGATCAACAATGGAGGAAAACGGGTTGAAATGGGTAGAAACGCTTCATACGCCTAGGTTTTTCTTCTTCGGGGCTTCAAGGCTTCAATCCTTCTCTTGATTATTATGATTAGGACTTATTAGGATCTTCTTGAGCAGAGATATGTTGCTAGTATGGGTTTTAGAAGAAGATGTGGGGGGATGTGTTAGAATGAAGGGTGTTTGTCCCTATTTTTAGTCAAAATTCACCTTGGAGCCCAAGAAACTTAATTCCTAAGTTTAGGACAGGTGGGGGTGATGTGGAGAAGCTAGGGACTGATTTGGTGAGGCTAGGTAGTGAGTATGTAAGCTAGAAATCAAAGAGAAGGATGTGGATCATCTTTGTGGTGTTGCTGTTGAAGTGAAGGAAAAGAAAGAGATGTGGCCAATTTTGTGACAAGGACTCAAAGGAGATGCTTTTAAGCAGCTTAGGAAGGAAGTAGGAGCATCATTGAGGTGCTTGGATTGCATGGTTAAAGTTTAAAATGGGTCATTTGGAGGGAAACTAGGTGCGGGTTCATTTGAAGTGGGTTAGGGCACGGTTTGAGTTTTTATGCTTAGATTTTGTGTACATTTGACTTGTAATGATAGATTAAGGTTTATAAGACTTGTTCTAAGAGTTACTAACAAGAATTGATAGGTGGTTCGGGTTTGAAATGAGTGAAAATGAGTAAACGGGTCGTGAATTGAAATTAGGGTTCGTTTAGGGTTTTCTGGTTTCATTTCATGAAATCTTATGAAATGAGAATGATTATAGAATGTAAATGAAGTGCATGACTTTCTTGTAACTTGTACTTTATTAGTTTGTACAAGTTTCTTAGGAAAACAGAGGTAAAACGGTTATTCTGAATATCGTGCATTAATGACTTATACATTGTGCTTTAAAGGACTTGTACCTTATTTTGGAGGGAAAGTATATTCAAATAAGATGTTATATTACTTGTACATATGCTTTAGTAGCTTGTGCATTCACTTTAGATATTAACTTGACATGGAATTAGGGTTTTAGAGGTATACGATAACAGTTTAAAGCCTGTATTGATATAACGTTGCAAATGGTACATTATATGAGTAATGTACTTTGTAAAAATGATATTAAGATATTGAATTGATATGTTATGATGTTTGCTTGACATAAATGTAGGTAGGATTGCCATAGGTAGGTTGAGTGAGCTCGTTAACTTTAGTTATGCAAGTTATCTTGCATATTGAGATATTGGTATTGCAAGTAATGTAATAAAGCGAAAAATTTCCTTGAAAAAGGTGGTTCATATATAATAGATAGATAGTACATTGCATCTAACTTAATAGATGGATATTTACATTGATGAAAATTGCAGATTGTTATAGTCCCTCATCCTTACAGAAATCTCGTCCTGAGATTTAATTGGATTTTGAAGTGATGTTTGAAAACAGATGAGGATATTTGGCACGAATTTCATCTTCGCGTTCCCATGTAAATTCTGGTCCTCTTTTAGAGTTCCATCGCACTTTGACTATAGGAATACGACTTCGTTTTAGTTTCTTGATTTCATGATCCATAATTTCCACTGGTTCTTCTACAAAGTTGAGTTTGTCGTTGAGTTAAAGTTCTTTCATTGGAATGATGAGAGATTTATCGGATAAACATTTATTGAGATTTAGATTAATGTTAAAGTGAGGTTAGGTAATAGATAGGAATACTTGGCACGAACTCGATTTTCATGTTAGGCTAATCAAGGTCACAAGTCCAAGTGTGTGATGCATTTATAATTATGTTGCGCACCATAATTATAATTGCCTCATTTCACACATCTACTTATTTTCAAGACCACACCTCTTGATGACAACCAATAGAATTTCTCCAAATCTTGATATATCTTGTCAGAACCTGGGTGGATGGAATACTTCGATTTATGGGACCTGTTGGTTATGGGTCTACCACACTTCTGCTGCACCATTCTGATAGTAAAGAATCGTTATCCATTAACCTTTAAAAGTCAACATCGAATAAGAATGCTATCACAAGTCTTTGTCAAAATTTTCATACCTAGTGGTATTGAAATCATTTGGCATTGTATAGATTCTTGTGTGTTTCTTTGTTATTACGTTGTAGGATATAACGGAAAATTTTAGAATACAGAGATCATGGAATGAGTGATTTAATAGGAGGCTTTAGTGTTTCTAGGTACAAAGTTTTGAGAAAATCGGATAGTAAAAGAATTATAGTAATCCTGGATAAAGATATGAGTCATCATATTACATGATATAGGATAGACAAATACAAAATTGGTATCATGAAACAATGAGGTATAATGGAATCACCACTGTATAAATAACTTGTCTATATAATTTACATACAAATTTTGACAAGTGTAATTATTCATACATCTAGTGGTTGGATTCTAGAAAACTATAAATGACACAGATCTAATATGGTGGTTTTCCCTTGAGTTATACGGGAAACTAGTTTATAAAATTTAAGGATTCATTAAAGGGATAGTCAGGTGGTGATGTAGTTGACCTAACCGATGATGAAAATCTTACTGATGAAGACGGAGATATTGGAATGGGTGATTCAAAAGGTGTCTCAGCATCTTTAGGTGGTGAAATCTTCTTGGGAGGAAAGAAATATTAGGAATCAAACATCGGTGGAGGTACAATAGCTGGTAGAGCAATAATAACTTAAGGTGGTGGAATGGTATCATATGCTTGTATGATCTTCATATACGGATCATCATGAAAAAGTGAGATAGATAGTGAGGATAAAAGATCTTTAGTTAAATCATCTGAAAAGTTAGGAGAGGTGTTTCCTAGTGAAGCCGAAGAATAGTCTGATAAAGCCGAGATATAGTCAGGAGAATGTGTAGAGGAAAAAGTATCCTCAACATCGGAATCAGATAGGATAATAATAGGATAGATATATTCGGGAATAGACGTAATTTTGTATAACAACTCAATGTAAATAAGTTATTTATATAATAATATAGTAGTTATGTATTTTTACATACTATTCGGAAAAAGTAGTGGCATCTTCACAATTCAGGGAATGTAGTGGCACGGAGGACATTGATGGCAAAAGAAAAGTAGTTATAGTTAAGGTTTTACCCTTGTTCTCTATAACCGTGAGCTCTGATACCACTCTGTAACACCCCCATTTTTACAATATAGCAGCGGAAGCTAATCTGGGGTATTACTTCATAGTACAACAGTCACAATCATAGAAAACGACTCAAAAGAGACGTTTTTAAAAGATACGTTATCATTCATTAAAATCAGAGTTTTACAAAGGCAGGTCCCAAAATCTAGAAACATAAAATGTGAATGATAACAAGTTTTAGCCATCTTCAAGTCCATGCCACTCCATGCCATAAGTTGCTCAATTACCTGGGATAAACATGCATAAAAAGGGTCAACACAAAGGTTGAGTGAAATTCATAGGTTTAAGTTAAATAATTTGAATGCAAATTCGATATTGGGTTACGTTGTTATACACCCGTTATAAAACAAGTATTATTGCCATTAGCTCATGAATCCGAAGCCTTGGGATATATTTGATACGTTATAGCCCCAACGGGTGCCTTTGCCAAAACACCCGCAGTTATATTCTAATGGTGTGCAATTGGTTACCGGTATAACTGGGTACACCAACGGGGAGGCCAATCCCAAATAGATCTATTCACAACATTCGCGCTCACTCCGTAGAGTAATTAACGGTTTATGATATTGGGGACTTAAAGGCAAAATAGTTACTTAGGCAATAATAAATCAGGACATCATACAGAAATAATTGCATTCATGGTTTATAGCATGTATCCCCCTCGCGGGTTTATAAAACATTTGAAAGATTGAAATGCGAGGCTATGAACTCACCTTAACAGTATAGGGAAATTTGATTGATAGCAAAGGTATATGGAATGAAAGTAACGGCTTCGTCACACGCAACCTGGGGTAATATGTCAAGTCTTAGTTTGATTGTTATGTTTCAAATCTTTATAAAGTATAATGTATATCTTTGATTGAATTATTATGGAGTATTGTATCACCGTTCGGGCCATCATAATTCAGAGGTCATTCAGTAAACGTTTAAGGAGTTAGGGCACTTTAAATCGTAAACCTAACAAATTAGTCAAAACGTAATACCAAGATGAAACCCCTTAATATGAAGCTCCCTAGTATTGTGATGCGATATAGATTCAGGACAGGATAGTTATAACATAATCGATTTTAATTGTTTTACTTAATAACTGGAAATGATAAGCACGTCAAGCGTTAATTAAAGTTATGTCTTATAAGGTTTTGAACACATTTCTACACTTTTTCAAAATGTTACATTTTAGACCCTTAAGAATGAAAAACGGCAAAATATACCCTTGGAGTTTTCACTTTTACAAGTTTGGTCCTTTTACTTTAAAAGATGTATAAAGTAAACCTTATACTTTAGAAAGTGACATAATAGACCCCTATAGTTATAACTTTGATAAAATGACATTTTCAGTCCCTTTAGTTATAAGTTTCAGAAAGTTCTGATATATACCCCTTGCATGAAATACTTTTGCAAAATAAGTCTAAAACACCATGCAAGCTTATTTTAAGACTTCAAATGATATTTGCAGGTTATAGCTTATTAGTATAAGCTAAAATGAGAAGTTTTAACATAACAAAAGTTCAAAATAATGATTCGTTAAGCCGGAAATCAAAACGGGTCAAATTAGGGTTTTTAAATGAAAAAGCGTAGGTTTTTGATTCAAATTCCTCCAAGACTTGATAAAGTGGTTATAATAACATTACTTTAACTTAATAGAATAGATTATAACAACATTTAACCATTATAACGATTTGATTTAAGAAAAACACAAAATTAGGGTTTCGGGTGTACGGTTTGGATCAAAAAGAGAAAACGCATGGTTTTTGAGTTTTAAAACTTTAACAAGAGTATATTTAGGATCATATGAACATTATAAGAGTTAGGAGCAGGTATGAAGATCATAGAACCTGGGTTTGAGCTTTGAAGATCAACAATGGAGGAAAACGGGTCGAAATGGGTAGAAGTACATATCTTAGTAACTTGTACATTTACTTTAGATAATAATCTTCCATGAAAAAAGGGTTAGGGGTAACGATAAAGTTTAAAGCCTGTCTTGATATAACGTTGCAAATGGTCCATTATATGAGTAATGTACTTTGTAAAAATGATATTAAGATATTGACTTGATATGTTATGATGTTTGCTTGACATAAATGTAGGTAGGATTGCCATAGGTAGGTTGAGTGAGCTCGCTAACTTTAGTTATGCAAGTTATCTTGCATATTGAGATATTGGTATTGCAAGTAATGTAATAAAGCAAAAAATTTCCCTGAAAAAGGTGGTTCATATATAATAGATAGATAGTACATTGCATTTAACTTAATAGATGGATATTTACATTGATGAACATTGCGGATTGTTATACCTGTTGCTGATCCTTTAGGGACTGGTGCTAAGTACCAGGTGGATGAAACCCATTCCACTAGATTGAGGTACCGGTCCCTGACCAAAAATGAAGGCAAGACTTCTTCTAAAGTGGAGCCAGATACTGAACCTTTACAACTCCAAACTTATGTTGATACTCAAGCCTTCCTGCTCTCTAATGATGAATTTGAGAAAGAAAGTGATGAGGAAGTGCTTGCTGCTGGAGATGACATGGATGAGGATACTCAGGCTGATGACGAAGTTAGAACTCCCTCACCAAAGCAAGACCAGCCTGAACCCTCTCAAGTTCAAGAATCTGCTTTTGACTCATCCAGTCTTGATCTCAAGAAATTTGATAACACACTTTCTTTCACTAAAAGGCTACTGATCAAGTATCTCAGGAAGGTGTCAAGGGTACTCTTCAATAGAATCACTGAGAAATAATAGGAACAGCATAAGGAAGCTGCAGTCTCCTATGCTGATCTTAAGACCTCCATTGATCAATACTATAAGGAGAACCTTGCTCACAGATATCAGACTGATAAACTTGTGGAGGCCTCCATGAGCTCTCTTGACAAAAGCAGCGCTACCATCAGTGATCTCTACAAAATTCTGAATGTCATCACTGGGATTCTCAAAGACATATCAAATGTTGTCAAAGATGATCATGCTACCAACCAAAAACACAATGAAGCCACTGAGACTTATGCAAAAATCTCTTCCAACATCACTGAGGTGCTTTCCTTAGTAAAGGGCTTTGATTTCTCTGCCCTTCTGTCTACTGTGAAATCTCTTTAAGCTCATGCTTTCAAGTAAGAGGAAGCATCAGTTGCCTGGATGAAGTCTTCTACCAACATGGCTTGGAATATTGGCTCTTGGATGACCGAAGTTAAACTCTCTTAGAAGGCTCTTAAACAAGATATCTCTTCTCTTAGAATGACACATCGGAGATAAAGTCAATGATGATTGAAATGTATCATGCCTTTAGAGGACAACCCTGTTCAGCTCCCTCAGGCAATGTCACTCCAACACTTGCTCTTACTGACATTAAAGCAAATGTTGAGTGGGAGAATGTAAACACCACTGCCACTGAAGAACCTCCTTCTCACACTAAGGGGGAGACTAAAGAACCAAAATTGGCAATTCCAATCTCATCAATCCCATCCACTACAATCCCACCAACTCAAGCTCAACCAATCACCTCAATTAATCCTGAAAGCTCTCAAGCAACCCCAAAGATTGATAAAGGAAAAAGGATTGCAACTGAGTCTGACGATGATCCTTCAAAGAAACTAGTTAAAGCCTCATCTATTGTTTGTCCTGACCCTGATGAACCAGTTAGAGTTGAATTCATGATTAATGGGAAAATAGTCTACCTCACTGAACAAGAAATTCAAGACTACTAGGATAAAGAGGAACAAATCAAGAAAGCTGAGGAAGAAGCCAGGCTGCTTGCAATGACCAAGCCTGAGGTGATCAAAGTTGTTCAGGAAGAGGCTAAAAAGTTAGGACTTGATCCTAAAGAAATTAAAGGTGCAAAGGCTGGTGAAATGTTTAAGAAAACTCAGGATGCTAAACATACTGTTCTTAAAAGATAACATACTGAGAAAGTTAGAAAATCTCTTGAGCTCAGAAAGCACAAGTACGACATCTCTATGTGGACTATCAGCAGCAGACTAAAACCAGAACCTATCACTGATATCAAGATCCATCCAAAAACCAAGCCAGTGGTTATAACAGTCTACAGAGGCAATGATGGTAGAAAATTTAAAGTCCATGAACCCTTTCTCTTTGGTGCATTTGGTATCTCCGAATTGGATGAACTGAGGGAAATCATTCCTAAAAAGAAGAATGCAGTGGTAAAAGACTTGATGAATTCTTTAAGTCGAAGGTATAAAAGACTATAGCAAATTCCTGAGGAACTTGGAATTCATTTTGCTCTTCCAGCCCCTGAACAAGTCTCATCCCGATCCTCAGGAAAGAAACAGAAACACATGGAACTTGAGCCTGAAACAAGAATCCCTGGGTTGGAATGCAATCGAGCTCTCCCTGAAAATGTCCCGTTCGTCAACAACATGGTCATTGAAGAACCTGAGTATGGAATTTTCTCCACTGATGAATTTGGTGATCAAGCATTTCAAAGATGGAGTGACATCGACAAAGTAGGGATGGAAGCTCTTGTATCATATCTAGTAGCTGCATCTATGGTCAAGTCTCCTAAGAATACAAGATTCAGCATGAAACTGAGGAAACTCATTGCTGAACACCCTGCCTAAGAAAAGCTCAAGTCAAAGAAAGTCAAGCTGGAAGCTCTTGGATACAAAATGGATTGAGTACTTATGTAATCTTTTGTATTAGATAATATGACCTTGTAACCATTCAATGAAGTACCTTTTGTGTTAAAAACTCAGTATCCTAGACAGCTTTACAGAAATCAGTGTGAGAAGAAGCTGTAAGTACTCACTCACACTGATAAACACTTAGGCTATATTTATATCCAAATAGGGGGAGATTGTTGGGCCAATTCAGTGCCCAATGATCTTTCACTGAAGATTTGAATATAATATAACCTAAGTATAAATAACCTTTAACAATTCAAGGTCACTGAGTGAATAGTCACTCAGTGAGTTACCTTCAAGATTCGCAGCCTGAGTCTACAAAAAGACTCTAGCATTCAGTGAGGCGGTACTCAGTGAATGAAGCCTGATCCAAAGAAGAAGGTGATGGGTTCAGTAAGTTGTGGCAATAGACTCACTGAACCTCATACGATCTCCAACAACTAGAAGACCCTGAAGACAAGAGACTGAAGAATAGGCGAGATAATTTTGAAAGAAGATAAGTCCAAGCTCTTATCTCGTGAAGTCAACTTATCCTGAAAAAGGTATAAGACAAGCTCAGTGTTAGGAACTAAACTTGGAAAGAGCATTTGTCACATACTTAGAATAGATATCATGATAGAGACAAAGCAGTACAAATGTACTAACCTATCAGATCTAAGATAAGTGCTCAACACCCATGTAGGTGTGACCTTTCCTAAGTAGTATAAATAGAACTCTTGTAATGGAGTAGATGCAAGTTTGTGCATTCAAAGTCGTATCTTTCACAAACACACATCTACTCCTCCAAATCTACTAAGTTACTGAGCAAGCTCAGTTGGTTAGCATAGTAGTTAACTTTACATAACACTTTAGGTTTATGCAAAGTTATTAGTGAGGAGATCACACACACACACATTGTCATTCAATCGTCATTGTAGTTCCGCATACAATGAGGTATAATTCTAAATAAAAGAGTTAAACATTGAAAAGTTATTTTTGTGTCTTTTACTTACAAGTTATATTTACATACAAAAATCTTTTCAAACAAAAAACTATTTTTCTTTACGTGCTAGCCATGAGTTAGTTAATAATAACTTTGTAGTTATTGTTCACTAACTAAGTCGGAACAACAGGATTTACTCGAGTCGATGTGACTCGTCTCTTTTTATTCATCTACATGGTACCGAGGTTGCATATTTATTAATATACGTTGATGACATTGTTCTAACGGCTTCATCTACTGTAACACCCCTATTTTTACATATAGCAGCGGAATCTAATCTGGGGTATGACTTTATAGTACAACAATCATAATCATAGAAAACGACTCAAAAGAGATGTTTTTTGGAAAATTTAGTTATCATTCAATAATATATCAGAGTTTTACAAAAGGACAGGTCCCAAAATCTAAAAACATAAAGTTTGAATGATAACTGTTTAGCCATCTTCAAGTCCGTGCCACTTCGTGCCATAAGTTTCTCAATTACCTGAGATAAACATGCTAAAAAGTCAACACAAAGGTTGAGTGAAATTCATAGGTTTTGAAATGTATTAGTTGAATACAAGTTATCATAATAGATAGTGGATTACGTTGTTATATACCCATAAGTAGGCATAATTATCATGGAAAACGGTTGAATGCAAGTTATCATAATGGATAGTAATAATTGCAACGAATACAATTATCATAGAAAACAATATTATTGTACCTAAGCTCATGACATCAATACGTTAACAGGGAAAATCACCGTAGTGATATTGGTTGAGGAACAAATGTCCCCGTGGAAAGGTAACTTGCCAAAGTTACCCATTGAGTCAAATATAGTGCGTTTGGCTACCACAAGCATAGGTATACCAACGGGAGTCGTCACCCCCAATAGATCTATTCACAATATTCGCGTTCACTCACAATGTAAGTAATTAATGATTCATGATATGGAAATAGTGGCACTGGAAGGTACTTAGGCAATAATATATATGGATAGCATACAGTTGGAAAAACACTTGCATTCATGGTTTAAGCATGCATCCCCCTTATGGGTTTATGAAATATTAAAGAGATTTAAAAGTGAGGCTATGAACTCACCTTAACAGAATAGTACAGGAAATCTGATTGATGGCAAAAGTATATGAAATGAAAGTAACGGCTTCGTCACGCAACCTGAGTTAATATGTCAAGTCTTAGTTTGATTGTACTCTAGAACTTTGAGTCTTATAGTTTAATGTTGTTATTATTATGATTGGAGAATTTATAGAGATATTATATCACTGTTCGGGCAATCATAATCCAGAGGCTACAAAGTATTGTTTGAGGGTGTCATGGCACTTTAAATCGTAAACCCAGCAAACTCATCAGAACAAATACCCAAATGGAACCCTCACATGAATTTCCCTAGTATCGTGATACGATAGGATTTTGAATTGCTTCAAAAGCTAGTTGATGATAAATTATTTTTAATATGAACGTATTTAATTTATACCGCGTCGATCGATAATTAATAAATGTCACGTTTTAATAAAAACAAGTTTGATAACATTTATTTATATTTTTATAAGTTATATAAAAATATATTATTTTATTAAGTTTTCAAAAATGGCAAAATATACCCTTGGATTATAAACTTTTACAAGTTTAGTCCTTTATATATAAAGTATATACAATTTAAACCTTTAACTTTGAAACTTGGCAAAATAGGTCCTTATAGTTATAAATTTGAAATAATGACATTTTCAGCCCCTATAGTTATAAGTTTCAGAAAGTTATAATATATACCCCTTGCATGGAAAATATTTACAAAATAAGTCCAAAACGCCATGCAAGCTTATTTAAAGACTCTAAATGATATTTGCAGGTTATAGCTTATTAGAATAAGCAAAAATAAGATGTTTTAACGTAACGAAAGTTTAGATTAACGATTCGTTAAGCTGGAAATCAAAACGGGTCGAATTAGGGTTTTAAAACGAAAACGCGTAGGTTTTTAACTCAAATTCTTTTAAGACTTAACAAAGTGATTATAATATTGTTAGATAAGCTTATTAGGATAGATTATAACAACATTATACAAGTTTAGCTTATAGATTACATAAAAACATGATTTTAGGGTTTATAAGGTACGGTTTGGATCAAAACCTTATAACGAGTAGGTTTTGAGCTCTATATTTTTAACAAGAGTATATTTATGATTATATGAACATAATAAGAGTATTGAAACAGAAATGGAACTTATAGAACCTGGGTTTGAGCTTAATGGTTCAAAAATGGGTCGTATGGGACCTTTTGCATTCGTACGCCTAGAATAACCTTCTCGGGGCTTCAAGACTTGGTTTCTTCACTTGTATTCTGCTCTTGGGACCTCTTAGGACTTCCTTGATCAGTTCTTGGATGCCATTGATAGATAGAAAGAAAGAATGAAGGTGTGAGTTGATTGGTAAAGGGTGCGCATCTATTTATAGTGCAAGAACCCTTGGTGAGCAAGTTTGGGCTAGATAGGTGTCAAGTGCAGGTGCAAGGCTTGGAGAGCAAGGTGTAGTGATGAGGATAGATACTTGGTGAGTCATAGTGGCAAGGTGGATGGTTTGTGTGGTGGATTTGTAGCCGCGGCTGCCTTGGAGCCAAAGGGAGTGATGTGGCCAATTTAGCAACCAAGAAATGGATTCAAGGAGCTTGTAAGCTGCTTAGGAATGAAGTAGGAGGATCATAGAGGTGGGTGGTAGCTTGGTTGTATGTAAAATGGGTAGAAATTAAGCAAAATGGGTCGCGGGTTCAAATTAGGCACGGGTTAGGGTTTCTTGTTTATTTTTCATGTGTAATGGAGTGATAAGGAGGTAAATAAAATGTAATGTTGTATCTTAAGTGTTTACAACTTAATTTGATTAATGGTTTAGGTTTAAAACGGGTAAAAACAAAGAAACGGGTCACGGTTTAGAAACTAGCTCGGGTTAGGGTTTCTAGTTTTAATTTCTTGTAAATTCATGAAATGAGAAGGTAAATGGAATGTAAATGTATTGTATTGCTTGCTTGTAACTTGTACTTAATGGGTTGTACAAGATTCCTTAGGAAAACGGAGGTAAAACGGCTATTTTGAATATCGTGCATTAATGACTTGTACATTTATGCTTTAAAGGCTTGTACCTTATTTTGGAGGGAATTCATATTCAAATGAGATGTTATATTACTTGTACATGTGCTTTGATTACTTGTACATTCATCTTGAATGTTTACATTACCCAAAATTAGGGTTTAGGCATAAACGTTAACGGTTTATGTTCATTTGATTATATTATCGTGAAAACTTTATTAAATAGATAACGTACATGCTATAGAGGATAATAGATTATTGACTTGACATGTTATGATGTTTACTTGATGTAAACATAGATAGAATAGGCATAGGTAGTTGTGTGAGCTCGATTACTTTGGAAATGTAAACTACGATACATAATGGAATGAAATGAAACGAAAATTTATTCTCGCGAAAAAGTAGTACTTAATATAATACATAGAGCTTACATTAAGGAAATACTGGAAAATTACGGGTTGTTATAGTCTCCCAACCTTACAGAAATCTCGTCCCGAGATTTAGTTGAGAGTGGTATTTAGAAGTTCTTAGCTTCTACAGTTTCTGGTCTGATGGCCTACTTTGTTACAATTTTGACAGCTAACAGTGCAAGGTCCTGTGTGATGCAGGGTACACTTTCTACACAGGGGATGAGGTCCATTATATCTACGGTTTCCATAAGTTTCTCGGTGTTTGGCACCATGTTTGGGCATAAAATTGCCAATTCTTAGAATCTTCTAATGTAAGTCTTGAGATCATTTCCTTTCACAACCAAGTCGTAAAATTCGTCTTCCATTTTCTTGATTTTAGTTCGAGGGCAATACTTATTGGTCATGAGCCTTTTCAATTCAGTCCAGGTGATTCTGTTAGCTTGCTCCATTCCAATAGGTTGGATGTATGCATTCCACCAAGACAAGGCATCATTGGTCAGGGTACCAGTAGCAAATGCCACTTTGTTTTCCTCGGCACAGTTGCTACGAGAAAATACCGATTCAGTCCGTTCAAACCAGCGAATGAGGTCAACTGCTCCTTCCGTACCATTGAAATAGGAAGGTTGACAACTCATAAACCCTTTGTAGTTACTTATTACATTCCTATTGGTATTTGCCATGGTAGCAGGTTGTGCTTCCAGAGCTGCAGCAATACCATCAGCAATCAGTTGCCGAATGGCAACCTGTGTCATGGTTGGTGCTTCAGATGTTGACGTCCTTTTGGGAGGCATTTTATCAACATAAGACAACACGATGCAATGTTTATTTTTTTTGAACTTTAAGCAATAGCGATATTGAAATCACAAATACTTATTTGATATGAATATCATTGTGTGGATTTTTATTTTGATGCAAGTTCTAACAAGAAATACACATTCCTTGATATTACATTGCAGGATACAACGGAAAATTTTGGAATTTAAGACTTCTAGAGATAGATACGAAGATAATAGAATGAGTGATCCAATAGGAGGCTTAGAGTTTCTAGGTATAAAGGTTTGAAAAGAAAAATCGGATGGTAAAAGAATCATGGTAAAATATGAGTCACCATACTATAGGATAGACAATCTCGGCATATACAATTGGTATTATAAAACAATGAGGTATGATGGAATCACCACTTGTATAAATAACGTGTCTATAGCAAAATTTGACAAGCGTCATTATTTATACCATACATCTAGTGGTTGGATTCTAAAAAGCTGTAAATGACACAGATCTAATCTGGTGGTTCTCTCTTGTTGTTTTTGAGTTCTTGAATCTTGTTCAGAAGATCTTTGATGACAAACCTAAATATCCTTCATGATTATTTCCAGGGATGAATGTTCTAACAAGCATTTGATTCATTAGGTTCCTCGAGGACTGGTTCACTTCCTAGTGGCCGCGGTATGATCAATAATGATATCTTCACAAAATTAGATAACTTATTAAAAGAATAGCCTGGTGGTGGTGTAGTTGACCTAACGGGTGATGAAGATCCTACTAATGAAGATGGAGATATTGAAATAGGTAATTCAACAGAAGTCTCAGTATCTTTTGGTGATGAAATCTTCTCAAAAGGATTAGGAAAGATGTTTCCCGGTGAGGCTGGGAAATAGTTCAAAATGTTCGTGGAGAAAAAAGCATCCTTAATATCGAAATCAGATGGGACGATAGTAGAGTGAGGGGACGAAGACAGGACTGTAACAACCCAGGGTAAATAACATAAGTTATTTATATAATAGTATAATAGTTATATATTTTACATACTATTTAGGAAAGAGTAGTGGCATCTTTACTATTCTGGAAATGCAGTGGCACGGAGGACATTGATGGCAAAAGAAAAGTAGTTATAGTTAAGGTTTTAACCTTGTTCTCTATAACCATGGCTCTGATACCAATCTGTAACACCCTTATTTTTACATATAGCAGCGGAAGCTAATCTGGGGTATTACTTCATAGTATAACAGTCATAATCATAGAAAACAACTCAAAATAGATGTTTTTGGAAAATTTAGTTATCATTCAATAATATATCAGAGTTTTACAAAAGGACAGGTCCCAAAATCTAAAAACATAAAGTTTGAATGATAACAGTTTAGCCGTATTCAAATCTGTGCCACTCCATACTATAAGTTTCTCAATTACCTGAGATAAACATGCTAAAAAGTCAACACAAAGGTTGAGTGAAATTCATAGGTTTTGAAATGTATTAGTTGAATACAAGTTATCATAATAGATAGTGGATTACGTTGTTATATACCCATAAGTAGACATAATTATCATGGAAAACGTTTGAATGCAAGTTATCATAATGGATAGTAATAATTGCAACGAATACAATTATCATGGAAAACGTTTGAATGCAAGTTATCATAATGGATAGTAATAATTGCAACGAATACAATTATCATGGAAAACAATATTATTGTACCTAAGCTCATGACATCAATACATTAACAGAGAAAAAAAGTATCGGTCACTTCCAAGTTGTAATAGTCTTAGCCCGTAGTTTGTTATATGATTAGTCTAGTAAGCTAGTCTGGCCCAAGGCCCATGGAAAGCCCGTTAAGGCCCATGGCCGGCCATCATAGGACTATATATACACCTCTCCATGCCTTGGAGAGGTGGTTGGTTGGTTGTTTCATTTCTTATTTCACACACATATTATTATCATCTATTCCATATTACTTTCTCTCTTAAGAAACTTTCCAACCCACTTATCTCTCTAGTTCTTGCATAATATCAAAGATTACTAGTATTCTTCAATTGGTATCAAGAGCCATGGAGTGGTGTGTTTAGTTTTTGTGTTTGTCTTTTGATTTGTGTTCAAAACCTTTACAAAGAACAAAATCTTGATTTAAAATTTTTCGGCTTAAAAACCTTAAAGTTGTCATTTTTCTTGTTCCTATAGGGTTAGTAACACTAGTTGTACAAGATTTTTTGCAAAAAACCAATCATAAATGTGTCTTTTTGAGTTTTGAAAAATTTGGTTTCGTCATAGTTATAACCGAACTAGTCGTCGTAGTTGTAACCGAACGAGTTGTTTTTGTTGGAACCGAACTAGTTTGTTTGTGTTGAAACCGAACGAGTTGATTTTAGTTGGAACCGAACGAGTTGTTATTAGTTGGAACCGAACTAGTTTTGTGAGTTAGAACCGAACTAGTCAATCTGTGTTGGAACCGAACTAGTGAACCGAACCAGTGGAACCGATCTAGTTTGTTTGTGTTGGAACCGAACTAGTTAATCGAACCAGTGGAACCGAACTAGTCTTTCTGTTTGACAACCGAACTAGATAACCGAACCAGTGGAACCGAACTAGTCTTTTTGTTTGACAACCGAACTAGTTAATCGAACCAGTGGAACCGAACTAGTCTTTTTGTTTGACAACCGAACTAGATAACCGAACCAGTGGAACCGAACTAGTCAGTTCTTTGACAACCGAACTAGTTAATCGTTTTGGGAACCGAACTAGTCAACCTCCTTTGAAAACCGAACTAGTCAAAACCTATCAACTCAAATTTCTAAATTATACGGTTATTTCTTTGACTTGTAAAATCCCGTGAAACATTAACTTGTTTTCTCGGTTTTGTCGAGAATTGTAAAATCCCGTGTAGTTTCAAGAATTACTTCAAGACTCGACAACCACATAATCAAACACAATTTCTTTCTACCACCGATCGATCAATTAGTAATCTTTTTGATACCACGTTATCAATGACGACTCTTGCTGATAAATCACTTCTCTCGGGTGGTGACAATAAACCACCGATGCTTGAAAAACATTTGTATGATTCATGGAAAAGCA
>BQNB010038198.1:3844-48919 GCA_026074375.1 Tanacetum coccineum | reverse complement strand
AAGTCGAGGGGCCAAAAGTGTAAAATTTGAATTATAAGAAATAGAAAACGTGTTTCCCACCTGTTTTGCTTCTTCTACATTTGAAAATTATAAAAAAAATAACGAATGTAAATTTAATCCCGCGGAGTTGTACGGTTATCGTCGGTAAAAACCAAATATACCACGTTGATCGAAACGAAGTCACGAGTACGATGATGTAAGTCTTAAGCAATGTCGTTTAACGTCACTCGAAACCGAAAAACCCGAAATACGTTTAAAACGTATAAAATTTTTCTCGTTCGGTTCCTAAATGTTACTCGTTCGGTGCAACTTTAGAATGTTGCTCGTTCGGTCCTTCCAAACTGTTGCTCGTTCGGTCCTTGTTATTGTACTCGTTCGGCTCTTGAGTTTTTCCGTCGTTCGGCTCTCAAGTGGTATCGCTAGTTCGGCTCTACCTTGACGAAACTAGTTCGGTCCTTGATGAAATCACTCGATCGGTTGTCAAATGACTTGCTGGTTCGGTCCAAGTATGTTGGAGCTCGTTCGGTTGTAAAAGTTAGGAACTCGTTCGGTCGTCAAAGGGTTTTGCTCGATCGGTTCCAACAAGGAATGTCACTCGTTCGGCTATCAAAGCAAGGTACTCGTTCGGCTCTTTATAAAATTCCACTCGTTCGGTTGTTGATGATTTGAGACTCGTTCGGTTGTTGAAGTGAAAACTAGTTCGGTTGTTGCTTTCGTCCTTGTGTCTACCGTGGACCACAAACGATATAAGCAAACCACAATAAGCTTATAGATAAGCACAACAAATAAGCCAATTTCTTCACTGCTTTGAAAACTAATGAAAAAAGAGAAAAAAAAAGAAGAAAAAAAAACGATGAAACAGAAACTTGTTGTAAAGTGTTGATATACCTTAATGACAAAAATGTTGTCTTACCTAAAAGACAAAAAAAAAAAATTGTCAACAAAATGGTACTTACAACACACGTTTTAAAAAAAATTGTGACGAAAAGAAAAGAAAAAAAATTAAGCCGTATGAATAAGCTCAAAATAACCCCAATCAAATCATTAAACCCACCCGAGGCGAGTGATACCAAATGTTATCCCAAAAGCTTAATCCATTTCACAATAATAAGCTATACCAATAAGCAAAAAGCTAGAAAGATAGAAAGAAAAGTTGGAAGATTTATTAGAGAGAAACTAGAGATGGAAGATTACACACACACACAAACTATGCAAATGGTAACCAACACCCTCTCCATGTGTGGAGAGGGTCCTTTTATACCCTTGAGCCATAAGTGGCATGTGGGCTTTTCTACTTGGGCCGGGCTTGGCTAAACTTGGGCTTTGAGCCCGAAACACGGACAATATTAGATTACAATCCAAGCCCGTTGAACCCGACTAGCCTATTACTTAACAAGACTAATTACGACTAATAAGACCGATAACATTCTTGTTCGACTTATATAAAATTAAGGCTAACAATCTCCCCCAATGTTGAGGTCTCTTTCTTCAAACTCCTCCGTACTACCGATGACGTTGAAGATATGACTTTTGACGTTTATGCTTTGCCTTGTTTTGGTCTTGTCTTGTTTGTAATGGCTTTGTTCATTCATGCTTTGTGATCTTGATCTTGAGCCTTTATCTTTTGACTTTGAGTTCTTGAGATCGTTATCTTGCATCATCTCCTTGACTTGAATCATCTTGATTTGACTTTCTTGATCAACTTGTGCTCTTGACCAACATGCTCATACTTGTTACATTCTTGTTTGACATATGTGATTATAAGTCTAACAATCTCCCCAATTGATGATTCTTTATTTGACTTTGAGGCTCTTTGATAGTGGGGAAGATTAGAATCAACTATCTTGATGGATCTCTTTGAACTGTTGATTCTCTTTTTGCTTTCTTCCTCCCTTGTTTGGATACATTCTTTTTGTGCATCCTTTGTTTCTTTGAGGAGCTCTTTCTTGAGGGTCTTTGCTGCAATGAGACAGTCTTCAGATATGCTTTGAAATGTTTGATGACAGGTTTTGCTTGCTTCTTGAGCTTTTTGATCTTAGCCTTCAAGATTTTAATTTCTTTGGCTTGATCTGTAACCTGTTGACATAAGGAGATACAAAGATCATAGACATTTGGGAGAGTCATGTCATCCTCATTCCCTAAAAGGGATGTATCATTGGATGAATGATCTCCAAGATTCTCACCAGAAGGTTCTGGGATTGAATCAGGAATGGTAGGAGTGGGTGAAGGTCTGGGTGAAGGTCAGTGTCAATTCATTTACTTGACCATACATTGTTATCCAGTTATCACAAGATCGATTCTATATAGATATCTTGCAAGTCACCTTCCAAGAAGCTTGTTTGATGTTAGCTCAACGCGGATTTTCCATCTTCACTATGAATACTCAGTATCACTCGGGATATTATGGGTTGTGGGTGTTGTAAGAACTCAAGGATATTACGTAGGACCTTCTTTTTTTTCAAACTTGTGAACTTTATGGTGTTCAACAAGTGTACTTTTTGAACATTGTGTCCGAATGAGATTTATACTTTGATTCTCTTCTTGGCTCTAGACTTGATTTGTGCAATTTTGGGTTTTAGTATATCGAAGGCTGGAAGAAGACTGCACACCTATTTAATATTAACAATCTTCGGGTAGGGAGATGTCAATAGAATTAAGTGTGTATCCTCCGGTGACAAATGAGACAAGTTTCTTTAGAGAGAATCATCGAAAAATAGCTAGGAAGGGTTATGCATTGCATCACTGGGTCCATGATGTCATCTTCAATATCAACAATCATCTTTGTGATTTTGATAGATTATGTATTGACCCAGTTTCTGCCTATGTTGTTTGGAGGGCTTCTTTCTTTGTAACACTTTATCCATACCATTTTCTTTTTCATTATTCAACCCCTTCAGGATTACCAGACGTCATTATAAACACTACACTTGTTGTGATTGTTCCAGTGTTAGCTCAATCTTAGTCGGCATCTTTCCCTTATTCACATTCATCTCCAATCATACCTAAGGACTGCTATTTCTAACTATGGATTGTCCTTGGGTAGATCCCTCTAGTTCTGGTTGGATCATAGGACTTATACCTAACCTTAACCACCTTTATCGACTTCAGGATATCATCATGAAATTAATAGATTTTTGGGATATATCGAACCATAAACCATTTTCTGACATTGTTATTTTCAAATTCCCACCTACAGATTTGTGCTCGAGATACAAAAATTTGTTTAGCACATGAATGGAAAGAGTGCACTTAGAGTCTTAAAGATCACATTCCGTTATAAAGTATTTTTAATACCATTTTCTCACCTTATTTTAAATAATAAAACACTTAGTATTTGAAATACCAATTCATTAAAATTTGACATGAAAAATTCCATGGGGAGAAAAATTATACCATGATATTAAATGAATTCAGATTCTGATAGCTTCCCTTCAACATTATATGTGGGATACCAATATTTATTAAAACTTGACATTGGAATGAAAAATTGATATGACACCACACTAATGTTGAAGAACAGAGTGCTGAGATGCCTTAATGATACTGATGTATGTTAATAATTGACTCTTAATCGTTTCCACGTTTTAATTTCACCCAAAAATTAGTGTTTGGATACATAAAATTGGACATTTATTGAGTTGTTAACGCCCAACACATTAAAGGCTGTGTTTTAAAAAGCTCCCTCTCTTAGAAAATTGATTCACACAAAATGACATTCTGCGTCTATAATTCTTTGGAAAATTGTAGTCGAGGAAGGGATGTGTCTGAACATTAACAATTTTATAACATATTACCGCTTTTTATGGGAAAAAATTACCACAAATTATATTGTAGACTATTTTGACATTTAAAGTTCTTTTTGAAAAATTGTGTTCAACAAATTTAAAAAACCACATGATAGAAGACTTCTCTTCTATTTTTAGAGTAAGCACACTGAGCGGACAACACCCAAATTCCCTATACCATACGGGACGAGTTAATGCATGAAATGTACATCAATTCATTGCAGGAAAATTTTAGAAATCGCCACTGTTTGGAAAGCATTTAAAACTCCTGTTCGAACTTCATTTACACCGGCCCGTGCTCGATGTTAATCAACATTTCTAGGTACGTAAATGTTATCGTTTCCAAGAGACATGTCGGAGACAGATTCTTTTTCGGTATTTTTGGAAATTTTTCTGATTTTATATTTTGTGTTTTCGCTAGGTTTTTTATTTTTCTATTTTCTTTTTTTTGTTTTATATTTTTGTTTTCTTGTTCAAAATTTTATAAATCATAAATAAAGAGAGATTTAAAATATGTTTACAAATTGATGTTGATGGATCAAGCTAGATTCAAATTGCCAGAACCTCCAGTTCATCTGGCGTCAAAAACATCTCATACCGAGTGTCTGACAAGATACTTAAACCTATCTTCTGATTAAAGCTTTAGTAAAAAGTCATGCTAGCTGGTTATTCAGTTCTAAACAAAGTTTAATTCAACAATACCCTTTTCAACCTGTTCCTCTTATGAAGTGATATCTGACATCGATGTGACTTGGTACGAGGAATGCTGGACTGGATTTGCACGATGATGGCTATGCCTGCACTTTGAAGTCATAATACATAGGTATTTTATCAAAGTGGAAGCCATTTATCTGTGAGTGAGTGCTCAACCATAGAACTTGTGCGCAGCACGCAGATATAAAGAAACACTAATCGACTTTGCTAAAGACATGAGGTGCAGTCCTGCTTTTTAGATGACCAGCTGACTAACTTATCACCACCTAGAAATTGTATGCCACCAGATGTACTCTTACGTGAATCGAGACAGCCCGCATATGATTTGAATCTGAAAAGCTGGTTAGTTCAAAACCCGGTATCCTTCGAGATACCAGAGACCCATGTTTAATGGTGTCTTTTTAAGGTACCAAAAGATCGTTTTACCAGCAGAGTGAGATGTTTACTCAGTCGGTTTCGCTTCATAGCTGAGCCAACTAACATGTTGGCAATTGTATAATATCTGGTTACCCTTGCTGTTAGGTACATGAAGTGCTCGACCTTACTACGTATTTTGTTCATTGGTCGTTCCGGAGTTTACCACTCAAGTCAGCATCAAAGGTGTTTTGTAGCTATTGGAAGTACAATCGTATCACATGAGGGTCATCCATATGCTTTTTAAGTATCTTTTGAGCATACTTAGCTTGGTTTATAAAGATACCAAGATGAGGATTGGTGGTTCTGCAATTTCCTAAAAAGAATTTTAGACTCCCCCCATAGAACATATCAGACTTGCTGTGTATTAGTTTTCCAAATCGTTTGAACATGTTTTGGGTCGTAGAACCAAAAATTATGTCATCATTCGTAAATTTGAACAAGAAAAATGTCTTCACCTATGTTTAGTTAGGGACAGAGTTAGATCAAATAAGAAACCAATTTGAGAATCCTTCGGTTACCTAGGGAAGTTGGAGATTCATATACACCGCTCTTCTCTTGGGCTTGTTTGTGACCTTATAACTGCTTCTTGTGACCGGTTAAACTTTTGTAGGATGGATATGGGTCAACAAAATTATTGGTTGGTTTAGTACATTCTTCCTTTAGAGGTCCGGTAAAGTAATGATGTTTTTAACGTCATTCGGTAATACTGTAAATGATTTGTGTGAGCATAGCAATGAACAGCCGTATAGCTTCCAATACCTTTGAACTGGTGCAAATGGACTCTTCGAATTAAAGCTCCTTCCTTTTTGGCATATCCCTTAGGAGACACCAGACGAGTTTGTTATGAATGAACAGTAATTTTATAATACACGTTTGTTTTTCCAGAGCCACTTTAAGTTAATGACATTTTTGCAAAGTGGTCTGTCGACTAATTCCCATACATCAATCGATCAAACTGAGGAAGTTCTTCCCTGCATTGATTCAATCATTGCTGAATCAGCCTTGGCTATCTTTGATGTTTCTTTGGTTTCGGTTCGGATTACGGTGAGTGCGAACATACACATCTCGCCATCTGTTTCTAGCTGACGTCTTGTTCTAACTGATTGAGAAGGATTTCCAATAACTTGTTCTAATAGATGATCTTTTGTCCAACGTTGTGCAGAAGGATGGTGTTGATAGAAAGTATGCATGTTTGACAAATCAACATGACGAGACAATGTCTCCCCTTGTTCTAGTACCGGTGTACTGAAGACGTTGATAAATTCATCATCGTCAAATTATGCATTTTCTGTATTGGTTTCTGCTTGAATAATGTTCTCAGGTGCACTGAACAGTGGTACTGAGTTGGGTTGATGTGTTGATATGAAGTTTCAATGGAGGGGGGTGGATCTGCAACTTCGTTGTTGTAGATGTTGTGATTGTGTTATGTGTTGACGTTTATCGGTATTATCAGCAGCATGTACAGCGAAAAGTCTCTTTGACCACATCAGGAGATGTTTTCATTGAGTAATTCACTGAACATCAGACTATATAGCAATTCTAGCTCATTTGACGTTGTTACTGTCTCAGCAACTTGAGGAACATTTTCTTGACTTTGTGGACCGGGACTTAAACTGTCTTGTTTAAGTACCGTTGTCGAACATTGTTGACCGGGGTCAGAACTGACATGATCTGATGCCATCTGAGGCAATTCGTTAAAGTTAACATGAATTGTTTCAACTATCATTCTTGTTCTCTTGTTAAATACCCTGTAAGCCTTTGACTGTGTAGAATACCCAACAAAAATACATGCATCACCTTTTTCCTTCATTTTATCAAGATTTTCACCATCTCTGACGATGTAGCAAAGAGAACCAAAGATGTGAAAGAACTTGACTGACGGTTTCCGGGCATTGATGATATGGTAAGGAGTTTTCTCATGTTGAGGAATTACAAGTGAACGGTTTTGAGTAAAACATGCTGTTGCAATTACTTCAGCCCAGAAAAACAAAGGAACTTTAGCGGCGCTTAGTACTATTTGAGCAGCCTCAACAAGAGTACGGTTCTGTCTTTCGACAACGCCGTTTTGTTCAGGTGTTTGAGCAGTTGACGTTTCGTGTCTTATTCCCTCTTTTGCAAAGTATGCATGAAGAGTTTTATTAAGAAATTACGTGCCTTTGTCAGTTCGAATGTTGTAATCTTGAGAATGAAGGTCCTCTTTAGACTAGTGTGAGGAAATTCATTAAGAACTCCCATGTGTTTCGTCTTTGGACTCAAGAAGTAAGTCAGGTTATATCGGGTAGTAGTCATCAATTATTTACGAGAACACATACTTCATTTCCATTCAATGCTTTCTACCCGCATTGGACCACTAAGCTCCATGTGTAGAAGTTGTAAACCGTCTTTTTTGAGCTCGGATGGTATATATTGTCTTAGTGTGAATAAAGATTTTATTTTTTGCTTTCGCCACACAGTCTCACAAGGAAAGGGATACAGCTGTTCTTTGACAAAATTTAAGCCTTTGGATGGCCATTCAACAATATTATTCTTTGAAAGCAAGGTTATGGTTAGTCGAAGTTTAAATTGAGATAGACTGTACGGGATGCCATACCATGCTTGAGATGATGTTGCTTTAGCCATTAAGCAAATTGGATTGGGAGTTTTTGAGTCTTGAAGAGTAATGGAATACAAATATGTGCCACGAGAACCTTTGAGAAGATCATTTCCCTTCAAATCATGGATTCTGTGTAACAGGTTAGACTTCAAAAAAAGCAACTTCCAACATACGGCCAACTCACATAATTGACCAACGGAGAATAAATTATGATAAGCCCCTTCATCGTAACTAAACCATTTGATAGTAATCGTTCCTTGAACCGATCTCCATACGCCAAGAATTGGTTTGCAATTTGATCATTCCAAACCTTGACCGTTCCCCCAGAAATTTCTCCACAAAATTTGTTATGAAGTTTAAGATTTCCGGTCAGGTGCTTTGAGCACCCAGAGTCTACGATGAATAGAAAAAACTATCTCGACGAGCTCAAAATAATTAGAAGCCGATGGGAGTATTGGACATAGTGGGGAACACACATAGGAGTCTTATGTTCCAAAATATTAGCTGTTCTAGATGGCATTTCCTAGATGTTTACTAACGTTCTGGGTTAAACTATTGCCTTTTTGAGACTTAGGTTCCAATTATATCCGATTGGAGTATACTTAGGATACCACCAACTGCATGTCTTTACTAACTTGCCTATTTAACCTCCTAGTTATTTTCTATATTTCTTGACAGTGGAGTCTTGTTGCAAACGGTTTTCTTACTGGAATGTTTTTGCTACAGATTGTTGCATCATTTGCTTGGGTTCTCTCACAGTACTAACCAGGCACCAGCATTAGTTGTTCTAGTCTAGAATTCACGCCATTGATATAAATGTTAGAATCACACAAATCATGATTGTCAATTAGCACACACTTTCCACAGAGTCAACACATACAAAGTTATCTTCGATGGGTCTTTGCATCTCAACACTTATCATTACACGCTGTTACAGACGCTTTATTATTTGAAAACTTAACTTCCCTACGTTGGTCTTACTACCTTCTTTGCCTCTTCCCTTGACTATTGTTAGGACATGACTCTTATCTTACCTTAGATTGATTTAAGCTGTGTGGTCTGCTAACTCTAGTATTGGGAATTACTCTGTAGAGAAAGACACTCGTATGTTAGGATTTCTAATGTCTTGATGCAAACTCGACAGCGTTTTAATAATACTTTTTCAATTGTTGTACTACCCATCGTAGGTCTAGTTGATTAGGCTTTGTGTGCACTTTATACATTCTGTGCAATTACATTTATGTTATTACAATTGCAACATATGTTCTGAGGCAAAATCTGTTTGCAATGATGTTTTTTGAAAAAAATCCATTAGACAACATTTTGTTGGTAATGACTTTGAATTTGAGAACTCTTTCTTTGCAAGAGAATCTGAAAAAAAAATAGTTGGTTTTCCTGTATACATGGATTGTCTTTTACTTTAAAGCATTCGGTTGTCGTCGTACCGATTTGATTTTTTCAACTTAGTTTCCAAGATTTTCCTTTTATCTTTTTAATGAGTTTCTTTAACTCACTTATTGTAATTCCTTTTTCTTGTAAATTGCGCTTTCAAGTATTGATTCCAAAAATACTGTTCAGTTCTTCAGAAATACGTTTGACTGATTTTCTTTGAAAAGATTTGTACATTATTTTTTCCTTTTTCTTTACAATGTTGTAACACAAGTTCAAGATGATTAATCGCATGTTTTTGAAGATGCTTAAAACTACTTTGACATTGTTCTACTTTTTGGAAAGCTCTTTTTCTAGATGTTCAAATCTTTTACCAAGGTTTTCCTACGTAATAACATTGCAAAATTAGTAATTTCAATCCAGATAGTGTACACACCAAGTATTGCATTCATGTGATCAGCATAGTAATATTCTTGAAAGTCGGTCGATTTCATTCCAAAATCTGTTATTTTTGAGTTTCGTTGAGATTTAGTGTGTTAACTTCGTGTTCAAGAGAATTAATGTATCTCAAATCAGGCAACCATTCCTGTTCAAATACACAAGTGAAAAATTTCCTATGTCCGCATTGAGTCTGCTATTTTAGAGGCTAAAATTTCCTTCTATTGTGTTTTGAATGAATGGATCGATATTACAAAAATATGTTCTT
This sequence comes from Tanacetum coccineum, assembly GCA_026074375.1. NCBI lineage: Eukaryota > Viridiplantae > Streptophyta > Magnoliopsida > Asterales > Asteraceae > Tanacetum > Tanacetum coccineum. The sequence goes on along the minus strand of BQNB010038198.1, from coordinate 39,315 downwards.
TTGGCTATTGTTTGTATACAAAAGTTCCACGCGTCAAAAAAATAGTTACGGCAACACTCTTTTTTAATCTTGTTTTGAAAAAGGTCTTTAGAGCTTTTACATTCTTTGATCCCAAGGAATGGATTCATCCATTCGTTTTTTAACAACAAAGTTGTTTGTTTTATGAAATGACTCTTTAGAAAATTCCTTTATTTGAAATGTATTGATCATCTTTGACGTTCTTGGAAATAGTGTTGTTCAGCAGACTTTTCCGTTGTGACTCCCCCACCCCCCCCCCCCCCCCGAACAATCATAAAGATTATTAAGATCTGATCATATCAAACGGGTTGATTAAATCGCTTAATTTTGATCGTACGTCTCTTTTTAAGACGAATCATTTTGTTAGATTCAGGGGCTACCATTTAATGCAAGATTATAATTATCAGCAACCTATATCCTATACAGTCGAGGCATTCACTCTTGAGCTTTCTGGAGGGAAATCAGGTTTTGTTAAAACTCGTTTTACAATTACTATTAAGCATATTCATTTTTGAACTGATTGTGGTTAGGAGTTTTATATACAATATCATTCAAAACCTGACTTTGTTTTATCAAAGCAGTGACTTATCAAGTTCCTTGTCTTCACGAGTTTTGTTAAAGCTTAACTCTTGAGCCTCTTTGCTATGTGACATTATGGTGATGCTTTTCTTGATGTGCACATAGCTCCTTTTCATATCCGAAAATCGTTTGATTTAAAATCATTTAGTTTTAAAGTATATGCATTAGATGACTTTGCAAATTCGATTTTGTAATGCACATTAAATCCTCTTTAGCTTTGAACAATCAATTTCACCTTTTGACGCATAATTTCACTTCTTTATACTTATCTACGTTCGCTATTGGAACTTCTTAAGGTCTTTAAAACATCAACTGATTAGTCTTGGACTGTTCATTTGTTTGTTTCTTTGAATATGGTTATTTGGTGATTCTTAACTTTAATTTCTTAGTTTTTGAATATCCCAATTTCCCTTGCGCAATTTAGATCATATGCTAGACAGTCGTCAGTGGATTAGTCGCTGGGTTCAGATATGAATGTTGTAGATGGTGATGCGATTTGGGCTGAAGATGCATTCAATTTCACATTTTTAGTTATCGAATTTAAGAAGCAAGAAAGTCACTGTTCTTGATCAAGTGTGTTGTGTCAGTTTCATCCTGTCATCTGGGCTCTATCATACACATATATCCGATGTAGCAGGCAGCTGTAGTCAGTGAGGAATGGATTAGGTGTCATACGATCAAGTGTGCTCGCCGAGAGATATGATCGTGCACGCAATGATCCTGACGTCCGGAATAATAACAGAGGCACCTCAATACCAAAAAATAACCACATTACCCCTCTCCCCCCCCCCACTCCCCCCATCACGTGACAACTCAGCGCCTCCTCCGTATTCTGATGTCATCGCCGATCTCGATATCAACAGCGTCTACCGCCCACATCGACCCAGAGATCCACACTCTCCATCCCCTCCTACAGAAACACCTAAGCCATTGTCACCCTATCTCCACATCTTCGACCCCATCCGTGCTCCCCAGTACCCTTATGACATTGGCTCTGCCATCATCCCTACTCGATTCGCCGCTCATAAAATTGTTCAAATTGCACTCTGCGAGTAACTCTGAAGTTGGTTCAATGTACATCATACATGTGGACTTCCAATTTGTTTCTTCAGGACTCATCATCAGGCGTCCATATACACCTTCCCCCCTCAATCTCAAAATTCAGCTTGTTTTGCATTAAACTGAAACCACCCCAGCTTCCTTCTTGTCTTACACAATAACATTCGTATCTCCTTGTGTGTAAGATGCATCCTTTCCTTTACTCGTTTTGGTTTATGACATCTCGCGCTCCTTAATACATGCCACGCTCTTCCTTGCAGTTGTAACACTGAATCCAGACTCTGCTCAACCGAGTAGCGTAATACATTTTCCTAGCCACCCGAGCTACATAACGCACCTCTGATTATCATACCCAGTTCACTCTGTTAATCTCGTGGAGTTATCTTGATTTAGCTCGACTGGTTTTTTGATTCGAAGTTTGAAGTTGTTGTTGGTAGGTTTGTAGATTTTCTTGAACAACGAGAGAAATTAAAGCCATGAGTTTATCAATCTCCTTTTCCTTTGACATTTCATCATCTTCAGTTACGTAGCGGGTTCTGGATCATAAGTAGGTGCAGATAGAAGATGGCTGCGGTAACAATTTCTTTTCCTTTATTTCTGGTAAGGACTATTTGCGATCTGGTTGAGGAATATTGTGTGTTTGTGTAGGATGGTTTTGATGATGGTAAACTGGTTGTTGTTGAGCGCAACAAAGTGCAAGTTGATTAGCAAGTACGGGGTTAGTCTTTCAGTTCTTATCTCATTGAATTCATTCTTCGTGTTGCTTCACGGATTGTATATAGCTTGTGATAGGAGATAGTCTTCAGCTCTTGACTCTGCTTAACAAGTGTCACAAACCTTTGCAATTATGGTTGTAGTTGAAGTAAGAACTGGACATTCACTTGATGATTAGTAACATGACACTGATTTCGGACAAGCTCATTAATCATCTTGTAAAAATGCCGTCTTGAGAATATATTCTCCATGTACTCTTAACTGATGGTAACCGGAACGAATATCTATCTTAGAGAAATAACGCGAAACTTGTAACTGGTCGAACAAGTCGTCGATCCTTGGGAGATTCTTGGCGGTCAGCTTGTGCAACTCTCGATAGTCTATGCACATTCGAAATGTACCGTCCTTCTTTTGAACAACACAGGTGCTCCCCACGAAGAGTGACTTGGTAGAATAAAACGTATATCAATGACTTCTAAGGGTTACGAAATACCGAATAGGGTAGCAAACGAATATCGAATCAAAGGATAGAATACATATGAGGGATTTCACATATGGAAATAGATGCGGATCAAATGTCATAAGAATCCTTAAAAGGAAGGATAAAATATATGTACCGATAGAAAACGCAAAAGAAAGAATCAACAAGCGTACCACGACAAAAGAAACACATAACGAATAACAATACGTATCAAGATTGATAAATGAAAAGATATGATTCTTGTACCAAAAACCGACTTTTTTCGAAAGAACCAACTAAATAATGTTTTTATAAAAATCAATTTATAATAATAAAGAAAGTCGTTTTAATTATAAAATATCATTTAAAAAAAATCGTCTTAAATATAATCTTTATAAAATTCATTTTAACCATGGTTGTCATAAAATCCAGAGACAGTCATTTAACAGTGTATCGCATCTTACCCATAAAAATTACTTTAAACATCCTTTTTATAATTATAAAATTTATCAAAAACAAGCATAAAAAAATATCATCATATCTTATTCATAAATATTATCTAAAAAAATAGTTTTGTCAGTCAACCAATTTTCATATTGTTTCAAAATTTATTGTAAACATAGTGTTGTATTCTTCAAAAGGTTGTATTCATAAAATCATTTCAAAATAGTTTTCCCCAAACACCATCAAGATATACTTCAAAAGGTTTTCATAATATAAAATATGTTACTCAAACGAGAACATCGTAATACCCAAAAGGGATTGTAAAATACCGTAAAGACTCTAACACAATCTTATTGTTTGAAAGCGAAAGGGAGTATAAAGAACCATATAGTCAGAATAACAGTGAAACGAACATGCACAAGAGAAATCTATACGAAGACATTACGAACCAAAAGAAGAACGTAATGACTCATCCGTACTCACGATCGAAAGAACAACCATCGAAAAGCGTCGGTACTAACATGTCGCAGCATGTTACCAAAACCAAAGGATATATAAAGAACGGAGCAATGATCCGTACTAATATGTTAGGAACAATTAGTGCTTAAAAGAAAATTTTGATACTCATACGAGTAATCAATACAACAAAAGTACCAATGGAACGTACCAATATCCCAAGAAGCATATCCGAACAACCAATATTCATCAAGACGCCAAGTATAAAATCTAGATCATCCATACCGACATGGTACGAACAAAGAATGCTAAAATGAGGGTTATATATCCGAGCGAATAATTGAGCAGATGAACAAACTCAATAATCACAATAATAGCAATAACGGGTATCCGGGGTATCCGCAAGCGGTAGATAGAAGGGGAAACTTACTAACTTTATAACTATTCATAACACAACCACACATAATATAACATCTTACACTAATAACTAACAAGCAAACACCGATCAATGCAATCATGGTCACAAGTCTACGTGTGTGATGCCTTTATAATTAAGTTGGCCACTATAATTATAATTGCATCATTTCACACGTATACTTACTTCCAAGACTACACCTCTCAATGATAACATACATATAAGCACATATACCATATTGCACATCTTAAACCACTCCAATATAACACAGAAAAGGATGCTCCATCAAAGAAATACTTATATAAAGATAAAATCGAAACGACATAAAGGAATGAAAGTCTCGCAGCGCCTCCAAAATTTGAAATATCCGAAAGAAATAATCAATAGCATCGTGACGAGGTAAAAGACAGAATAAACTTATGCTGGGCCTCGCTTGGGTTTGACTTTGCCTTCGCAAGAGTCACCCAACTCCGCGGGTCCATGCCTACTACGAGCATCCGATAAGAGATCTGAGTCGGCCTCCTTCTCCGACTCTTCTAACTAACCTTCCTTATTCGGTTACTCAAGAGGCTCCTCCTCATTTGGCTCCTCTTTTGAATCAAAAGCTACCGAGTAGCCCGTAGATCGAAATAAAACTCAAAGAAAGCAAGAATACAAAAACGCCTAGATAGCGAAACACATAGATTCTATTACGGTTAGAGAGAGACATGACTAAAATAATAAGGAAGGGTATATACTATTAGATCCCAATAATGAAAAAGTATATATATATATATATATATATATATATATGTATATATTACTTATATGTAGTAGACAAATTAAGAAAATTAAAGCTTCGATAGCGAAGAAAGATAGTAGATACGTACATAAACACTTAAGCCCTAAAATGCAACTATATAAAGGACTCATAGGTTATAGGCTAGGCTTGACCACCTACTTCTCTATAACCAAAGGCTTTGATACCAATCTGTCACACCCCGCCAAGGCGGAAACACGAGGCGTAACTTCATGGATATCATCCCAACACAATGGTGTCAACAATAGAGAATCACTACATGCATAACTAAATATAAAAGACACGATGTGTCATGACAATACCGAAAATAAAAGAACGGCATCCTGTATTAATGAAAAAGGGGTCTCATCAATACAAGGGCAATGTACCACAAACCTATTTAAAAACATTCAAGAATTCATGCAAGCAAAATACGAAACAAAATCAAATAAGAACTTATAATGCCAGCCTAATGGTCTCTCTAGCCACTTTTATTAACTTCAACAACTTCATAACGCTCACCTAAAAATGATGCTTAAAACGTCAACACAATGGTTGGTGAGAGTCATAGGTTTTACGACACCAATACAAACGATTTAAATCAATTACTTTGATTATAAAAAAACATAGCAGGACAATTAAGCTGGCTATTATACATGCTAGCATTCATGCAACCAACAATCACCATTGAGACGGAACGTGTCTCCCGATCCAAACCACAAAATATAGTCATGGAGAGGAATGCTATCCCCAATACCAGACTCTTGGTACCGTATCCGCATAGGTTCATACCTACACAAAGTAGGCGAAAGCACTTACCCACAAAGTAGGCAAAGACCAATGCAACATAATACAACATGCAGCACATAACATATAATAGCTACTTAAAAGTCCATGAGTAACTTAAACCACATAATCACAACATTCAAATCATTTCAAAACATATTTTGCATCATTTCCATCCCAAAAAAACATAGTAAAATGGGACTATGAAACTCACCTGATGCTCAGCTTACTTGACAAGATCTTGCACACAATCTAAACAGAACAAACATAAGTTACACTCGGTTAGACTAAATGCCTAAGTCAATGTAACAATCACATGATGGACTTCTAAACTTTATACTAAGTTTATAATCTTTTATATACATATCCCAACTCATTTTCATACCCTATATGACCTTACTCATTAACTTCCACTTTTACAGTTTCTGGCTGAATTTTGTAGTCACTTCATGACCACAAATAAAATACTAAAACACCTAATTGATGGTTCTCCTTACATTCCTTAGCTCCCCAATGAGTTGTGAGCTACTGTAATGTTTTAAAAAAAAAAATACTAAGTGGAACTATTTTATAAAAAATCATCTTTATAAAGTACTCAGATTCGGATATGAACGCACACTAAAATTTTTGACGTCCTTAAAAATACTTAGAAAATGTTTTATTGCTAGCCATTCGAACTGGAGTTAATAAACACCTAAAATATGACCTATGATTTTTGGCTAACCCCAATTTGAAATTTAAGTAGGGGTTTTACTCCCCGAAATCAGACCCGAATTTACTGTTTTGACAACTTTTCTTGCGAAAATTATTTGACTAACTTCCCCACCTCAAAATCTTTCGAAGCCAGACTTTTTAGAAACTAGACTCTTTGAACTTAATTTTAGGCTCAAAAAAATTAATGATTGCTATTTTTATGACCAAGTTATGATTTGTACAAGATGACCTTTCAAAACTGCCAGCTCTTAAATTTAAATTTACAAACCCTAAAACCATAATTACACATGCTTAACACCACTAATCATCCCAAAAATGATTTTTTAAAGATCAAAACCCTAATTTTACAGATCTTATATAAACCCTAGTCCATCCTCAAAATTGTTACAAGAATAACTAAAGAGAATTACAATAGTTAGGGTTTATTAACATACCTTAAACATTGATCTTGATACACAAGATCACTAACTTGATTCTTGATAACAAAAACTTTTTTTTTCTTTTCTCTTTGTTCGACTGATTTTACAAAAAAAGGGGAGGAGAGGTTTGTATTTATAGTGAAAAGAAAAGGTTTGGATAAATACCTAATTAGAATCCAACTTTAACTAAAATTGGGTTTTCTTTCCCCCTTTTTTCTCCCTAAACCGGTCCAACCAAACATCCCTTAATTAATTAGATTTTTTTTATAAAATTTCGTCCAAATATATGTAAATATGTTATTTATAAATATTTTTTTATTAATTATTATTAATTACATAATCAACCATTAATTTTTGACATTTTTATAAAAACCTTTTATTCTACCTTTTAAACTTTTTTAATTAAAACTAAATTAAATGATTATAAATAAATTTCATTTCTAATGTTATTTTACTAACTTAATAAAACTAAGATCTATCTAACTAAATTACTAGACCTAAATCTTACTCCTACAAACCACTAATACTTAAATATGTACATACATAATACTTACACAAAATAATACGTATACACATAAAATTACACTATCTTTTCCATTGTCACAAAAATGTGAACAAAATGAAATACCCATAACAACTATCAATTCAATTACAATGAGACGATCACGCTCTATGGATTGATAACCGATACTCACATAGATCACATAAGCACATAAATATAACTCATATCAATACTTTAGTCAACTCTAACGGTTTGACTAACCCGCTCAAGTCACGGTTGTCACAGAGAGCTTTGGCAATCTTTAGAGATTCATAAGCGTTTGTGAATGGGAGGCCATGGGTTATTATGGGAGATTTCAATTCTGCCCTTTTCATTAAAGACATGTATTGTGGTTCTAAAAAGATTAATATCCCCATGTGTGAATTTAATGATTGTGTTACTAATATTGAAGTTTCAGATGTCAACCGTACAGGTTTGCAATTCATTATAAAGCAGAAACCAAAGGGTGAGCTTGGTGAAAGTCCCAAATAACATGTCTATATGGAAGTATAATACTTATCAAGTAGTAAATAACACAAGTAATAACTTTTCAATCGTGTAATGCTTTATTGATATAATTAAAGTATTACAATATGTTATGGATCGCATAAGTTGAATGACAATGTAAGATCACCCTTTGAACAAGTAAACTTGACAATGAATCAAGTTTACAAGCGAACTTATAGAGTCCCGCTGATAGGATCAGCTGACTAAAGTGTAGGTTCGACAAAGGAGTAAATATGTTATCCCATTAGTTTAATCCATTACACAACTATGTTCTTTACCAAAATGCTAGAAAATGAGAAGAATCTTAGAGAGAGAAACAAGAAGATTAGATAGAAAAATGGATAGACTATCAAGTGATGAAAAGTATCCTAAAAACCCTTTCACCTAGTGTTGTGAAGGGAGTTTTATACCCTTTTGCCTTTAAGTGAGGCGTTATGGGCTTCTAACTGGGCGGGGCTTGGTATTAACTTGGGCTTTGACGCTCCAAACTCGGACAATATCTTGATTACACATCCAAGCGTTGTACACGATCATTGCTTTACATGACGTACTGAGTTTAGTTTAATCATTCACAATATGTTCTTGTACAAATTGTAGGAAATTGGAGAAGAATCTTAAGAGAGAGAGACACTGAAATTAGATAGAAAATATGGATATTTCAAGTGATGAAAAAAGTAAAACCACACACCCTTCACAAAGTGTGGTGATGGGATTATTTATACCCTTTTGATTAATGTGAGGCGTATGGGCTTCTAACTGGGTCGGTTGGAATATTGCTTTGAAGCCAAACACGGACCATCTATTAGATTACCTCCAAATCAAGAGTTGACCGACTAGCCTTTTACACACTACAATACCTGTTTTTGACTTTCTGTAGACGATTACATTTCCTGTTTTGACTTTAATATAATTAGTTAACAATCTCCCCAATGTTGAGGTCTCTTTCTTCAAACTCTCTAGTACACGTATGACATTGAGATATGGCGTTTGAAGTTTTTGCTTTGCTTGTTATGGGTTTTGTCTTGTTTGTAATGGCTCTTTGTTCATCACATGCTTTGTGATCTTGACTTTTTGAGCCTTTTTCTTTTGACTTTGAGTTTCTTGAGATCGTAATCTTGCTATCTCTCATTACTTGAATCATCTTGATTTGACTTCCTTGATCAACTTTGCTCTGACTTCCTGTAATACTTTGTTACATTCTTGTTCTGAAATATGCTTATCAAGTACTAAACAATCCCCAATTGAGGATTCTTATTTAACTTTGAGGCTCTTTGAAGGTGGGGATGAGTTAGAATCAACTATCTTGACGTTTGTATGTTTGACTTTGAAAGGCATTGTGGAAGAGCATGTGGTTTTTGATATCCGACTTCGCTGGAAGAAGGCTGCAAACACCATCGTCTTATATGAAATAAATCGTTAGCAATATAAAGATGAATTCGGCTTTGTCATTAATCTTGACTTCGGTCATGAATTAACCTTGTTTCCCGTTTATAGTTTTACAATACTATCCTTGCATAGTAGAATTAAAAGAATCTCCTTGGGATCCGGGTTTCCAGATAAGCGTTCTGATCTTTAACACAGTGTATTAGATTACTCACCATTCTTTTAGATCTCATTACGGAACGTTCAAAGCCAGACAAAAAAGGTATGAGTGAATCAGATAATATTACTATCTTTCTGATTAAGTCGTCAATTTCAGATTTTTCTGGTCCAAAATTCGAGATCCAGTTGTTCAAAAAGCCTCAGATTCATTATGAGAATCTTGCTAAGTCACTACCAAGAGATTGTTTGATGTTGGCTCAAGCAGTTTTCCATGCTTCACTGTGAATATTTAAGTTTCTACTCAGTTGATCTGGGCAAGATATCAAGGATTATGCGTAGGATCTCTTTGTTTTTAAGCTTGTGGATTTATGGTGTTAACAAGTGTATTTTGAATTGTTGTCACTCAAATGACGCTTTATACTTTGATCTCTTTTGGCTCTAGACTCGATTTAGTGCACTTTTCGGTTTAGTATTAGGGGGCTTGGAGAGATGCCACTCCTATTCAATATCAACAATTCGGAGTGAGATGTCTATAGATACACGTTTGTTTCTACGCTTGACAGTGGAGACAAGTTTCTTTTGACGAGAAAACCGAATGGTGGAGGTTGTGCATTGCAACACTGGGTCCATGATGTTGTCTTCATTATAACTATCATCTTTGTGATATTTTGATAGTTATATGTATTGACGGTTTTTTGCTAGGTGTAGAGGCTTTTTCTTTTCACCTTTTACTCCATATACATTCTTTTTCTTCTTTAACCCCTTCAATGCTTACCAAAAGAACGTATTTAACACTTGTTGTGATTTGTTCATTGTTAGCTCAATTTAGTCTGATTCTTCATTTATTACACATTCATCTCCATTTGTAACTAAGACTGCTTTTTCTAACTATGGGAGCCTGTCTTGGGTTGATCCCTAAGGTTCTTTGGTTGCGATCGTTTAGGCTCTCAGTATATACCTAAACTAATACTTAATGACTCTGAATCATGTGAAATTAATAGGTTGTTGGGTTATAGGATGAACCATAAACCCATTTTTGACATTGGTATGTTTCAAGACAACTCCCCCACCTACATTGCAGTGGTGATCTGAGATATCGAAAATTGTTTAGCTCTTTGAGAGAGGAAAGAGTGCGCTTTGTAGAGTCTTAAAGTTCAATTCATCTATAGCATATTTTTAATCACAATTTATCCCTTTTTTAAATAATAAACACTTAGATATTTGATATAACAATTGATTAAAATTTTTGACATGAAAAAATACCATGGGGAGAAAATTTTACTACGATATTGCATGAATCATTTGCGGAGATTGCTCCCCTTAACAACTATATTGGATACCAATATTTTATTAAAATTTGACATTGGAATAAAAAATTGTATAACACCCAAAAATGTTGAAGTTTGGCGTGGGATGCTTAGTGATCAATGTATATTATTAATTGACATTTGGGTTTCCACATTTTTATTTCACAACTGTGTTTTGGATACATAAATTGACTGTATAGAGATGTATACGACACATTAAAAGGCTTTGTTTTAAAAAGCTCCCCTAGAAAATTGATTTCAATTAAAATGACATTTCGCGTTCTACATTCTTTGAAAATTTTTCGAGGAAGGGAGTGTTGTAAACACAATTTTAACATATACACTTTTTTATGGAAAATACCACGCAATTATATTGTAGACGGTTTGACATTGAGAAAGTTTCTTTTTGAAAAATTGTGTGGTTGACAGTTTGACAGTTTCAATAGTTTTAAAAACAACATGAATAGAAGATTTCTCTTCTATTTTGAGTTTAAGCGCAACTGTTGGCGCGCGTACACTTCCTGTGACTTTTCAGAGACGATAGTTTTTATGCACTGAAATGTACATAAGTCATTGGAGAAAATTTAGAATGAAATGGTTTTGAAGCGCATTTTGAAACGTCTTGTTGAACTTCATTTACACGCGACGTGTCGATGTTAATCAACATTTCTAGGTACGTAAATGTTATCGATTACAAGAGAATGTCGTTGAGAAGATTCTTTTTGTAATTTTTGAAATTTTTTTCTGATTTATATTTTGATTTTTCTAGGTTTTATATTTTCTATTCTCTTTTTATTGGTATTTTTATTCTTGTATTTTTCTTTGTAATAATTTGTATAATTATCAAAAAATAAAGAGACGAATAAAAATATTTACAAAATCGAAGTTTCCATTAGCAAGAGAGACAGTTGTGGCTGAGTTTGAACGTGCGATGGGTGAGTTGGAATCTAGGTTGTTAGTTGACGTTTATTTGATTGCATCAGTAGTTAGTGGACAGCGAAGACTCTTTAAAAATAAATTGACATTTTTCAGCATTAATATTAGTTCGAACAAAGGATTCTTTAACGTTAGTGTTCATCCGCAAATAGCTCATCCAGTCATGTTGATCGTTGTTACTGTTAAGATCTGCTTGATGAACCTTTTAGTTGACATTTGTGGTGCAGAGGGTTGACTCCGTTTGTGTTGTATCAAACGTTCTATTTTTTTGTTCCTTCATTTTGTGAAAATCCATTTGACCAATGGTTTCTCTGAGATATTCAGCCTTTTCTAGCAACCGATACTCTGAGATTTTCCTTTTTGATATTAATAAGGTACGATGCAGCTTTAAATCAGTTCTTTTGTTCCTTTGGAAAAATTGTATTGATGTACTGCACTTACTCTCCAGAGTTTGTTTTTGGGGGGGGGCCTCATTCATGATATGAGGGATATCTACATTTTGAACCATGTGGGGGTTACACTGTCAACCTTGCTTGTGCAGCTGTAGAATAACTCTTTTCTGTAGGATGATTCACTTCAGACAACTGATTTGAAAATTCTTACTACGTTGGGTTTCCACCTAGAATCAGATCTAGGAGAGTTGTTGTTTCTAAGACACAGCGGAGATGTCTTATTAGGAGAAAACCTATGTCTGGAAAGTTCTTTCTACTAGGTTATTGAGTATGTAGCTCTTATTGATTTAGGGTTTGTTATGTTTGTGGTTCTTATTGGATTGAGTCTTGGAGTGAATTTACTTCTTCAGGAGTTTTGTTATACAAGCATCATGATTTTCTGCGAATTATATAAGACACTTTATGACATGTAGAACAAAAAAAAGTTTTTTGGAATTGAAAAGTCATAGAACTCTTTAGAGTGATCTGCTTTGGGCACAGCCGTGTTCGTTTTAAAGCGATACTCTTAGATTACAGGCAAACTCCTAGTGTTTGATTGTTGCTCTACGGTTTGGTTTCACTATCATCTGTAGTGGTATTTGGAAATCGCAGGATGTAGGCACACTTAGTTGTTGAGTTCCTTACTTTTTGTATCTTCTTTCTTAGCTGCTTAGATTGTGATTATGAACATGTCATTTGAACCTAAATCTTGGCATTTCTCTGGGATATATGCTAGATTGAGCTAGATGCAATCATGTGATCAGGTTTTTGCAATGGTGGATTCTGTTTTCTTAGGCAATTAATGTGAGTGACTGGTTGTGATAAATTCTTTCGTTCACATCAACTTGGGAGGCAACCGATGGTTTTGACAATTTGAGCCCTTGCAGATTTAAACGCGTCGGTTGTCTAACAATGATTGGTTTCTTAGTGATGGGTAACACCGGTTTCCCCTATGTAAGACTGATGTTTTAACATAGTTAGTATTTACACTATTTCCTTTTAACTTCATTAACGTGCGTTGAGTTTTGGCTCTAAGAAGCTGCAATTGTGCAAAAAAGACTTTTCGGCGTGATCTGAGCTTTTAATCAGTTAATTAGCAATAGTCCTAAGATTCGAGAATGTTGTTAATTAGTGATTCATAACAAATCTTTGTAAAGTGTTTCAAATATCATTTTCTTAACACGTATGTGGACTCTTTAGACACATACTATTTTTCCTAATTTCGATGTGTATTGTTTAATAGTCCATCAAATTAAATTTTCAATCTTGTATTTATATTATATTTTTAGACTTTGTTTTTCTCTATTCAAAGAAATTGTTGTCCTACGTTACGGCTTGGCACCCGGATTTTATAATGCTGATTTGATTAGCTTTAAGTTCATCGAGAGTTGCTCGAATGACGAATGTGCTGAACCATTGCTTAAAATATGAATCTTTTTGCGACAGTTGTGGCCAGATAGTACTGGTCTCTTTAGAGAGCAAATTTTTTTATACTTGAGCGCGTGATTTGGTTTTTGCTTGTATTAGCTTGTGATACATGGTGTAATTTGCTGTGGATGTGAATCTTCAGGCATCGTAGGAGCTTCTTGTAATACTTGACCTGTTTCTTAGGATACTGGGTTAAAGACCCTAGCCTTAACAATGATTTTCAGGTTGCTCAGTATGCTGTTGTTCCTATAGCAAAGAATATTGCATTCAGCAGTCAATTGTACCCCTCAAGCCATTGGCTCATTCGGAATAAATGGGTTGTATATCTGCATCATCATGCATCTGTATATTCTCTGACCTGCTGCTATCAATCTTGCTCTGTTGAGTTGTCCTAATGCTTTCATGTGTCCAACCAATCAGCATCCAATGATACGTATCAATCTTACAAGTTTTGCGTCTGCATCTGTCTTTTGGATTCCAACCTTCTTTCATTACTGTCTTGATGACGTGTTCTTTCAGCAATGGATTCTTTAAAATTACTCCAGGTTTGAGTAGTGTATCTCTGTGAAGTGTTGATCCTCGGAGTTCCCAGTGTATTACAAAAAGTACTCGTGTTGTCATTTGACTGTATAATACACTGTAAAATTTGAAGCGAGTGAACTTCTGGAACTGGTTGTTTTACAACAAAAGTGCGGCATGGATCCATCTTTTGAAATTTCATTTTTGTCAAGTTGTCTTTTGTAGTTGATCTTACAGTTTAAGGAGCAATGTATTTGTGAAAGTATAAAATTCTTGACAAGATTGACATGAATTCCGATTGACCGTTGTTCGACAGTGAGTGCACTTTTAAGTCAGCTTTTGAAAGACTTGAAGTGTGTGAAGACAGAGATCGAAATATTGCATGCATTTTCTTTGCTTTTGACAATCTTGTTTTGATTGCAAGTACATCTTTGGTATCAAATTCAAGCTGCATTCTCTTTAATAATTTGATGATTGCAGTTTTTGTCTATAGTTTGAATTAATTAAATATAATAAAACATTTTTTAATGGTCTTCTTTTATCAGAACAAGTGTTTTTGTTGACAACTAAATCAACTTTCAAGGATAAACATTCTTTTGTTTCATACAATTGTGGAAGTTGTTGTTGATTGATGAATTACTCCAAGCATGTAGTTCCGAGGGGAATCCATGTTAAAGATCATTTGCATCGTAAAAGATTGAGCTTTCTCATATCTTGTATAATTCTGCATACGCCGCTTTTAATGCTGAATTGAAAGAGCATTTTCAAACGTTGTTCTGAGATCAGTCAAAGTAGTGGCTGCAATCAGTCTAGAAAGTTATCTTTAGTAAATGTTGTATCTGTAAATCCAAGTCTTGAGAATTGCGAGCGTTCTCTTGAGATAGGGATGTGCCATAATCTTTGTAAAGTTTCTGAGAGTACTTAAATAGAGACTTGATTTTCTTTAAGCTGTGCATGCATCTACTTCTGAAAGTTGTGTCTTCTCTTGAATGTCTAGATTTGAAAAAGAAGAAAACTGTTTGACATTCTGAAGAACACTTTGTCTGTTTTGAGTTTGCAAATTGGTATTTGAATTTGACATTATGAATGATGTTGTGGTAAATGGATATCGGATCTTAAGTGTTATGAAGTGATTGATTGTGGTTTTAAATGAATTAACGTTCACGGGATTTTACAAGTCTATGATTAGAACCGATAAAAATTTAACGGGATTTTACAAAATCAATAGAAAACCGTGAATGATTTGATTGGAATCAGCGGGCCACTGATTTAATTGTCTAAAAACAGTTATCGTCTGGCTAGGGTTTAGTGTTTGTTTTCATAGGCTCACCCATCTGAAAAGGGCCTTAAAAATAAAGATGGCGTGAGCTTGAACAAAAACAAGTCTAACATAAATTCCAAATAATAGGAAAAATGACAATAAATCATGGTAAAACGTGCTTTTTGGCCTTTGAAAAATCTTAAAACCACTAAAGGCTGGTTACAGCGTGATCCGTCTCGTTTGTTTTATCTTCGATTTGAGTGGTCCGGGCTTAAAAAGACTTAGGATCAAAAGTTTATGGCTGTTTTATTGAAACCCTTTTCTGTTCAAAAGATTTGTAGACAAAACGCAGTGCTATCTTTATCCAAATGCAGAGGAGTGACACCAAAAAACGCAGTGACACCAAAAGTAATGGACACAAAGAGTGGACTCTTTTGGTCAAACGCAATTGAATTTGGTAAAACGCAATGAAATATTGTCAAAACGCAATGAAATTTTGTCAAAACGCAATGATGAAATTTTGTCCCAACAGCAACGAATTTTGTCAAAACGCAAGGAATTTTTGTTCAACAACGCAACGACTTTTGTTCAAACAGCACGACTTTTGTCAAACGCAACGGACTTTGTTGTCGCAAAACGCAATGAGAAAATTTCTTCAAAACGGCAATGAAATTTCTTCAAAACGCAACCTGCTATCAAGAACGCATATGAACCAAAAAAACGCAACAAAAAACTCAAATCGCATGAATGAGTCAAAAGCACATGAATAAAGTAAAAACGCACATGAAAAGTCAAAACGAACATGAACTTTTCCAGTTTTCGTTCAAATCGCTACGACGAATATATACGACTTTTTCTTTAAAAATTGCTTAAACTCACCCTTTTTTGACCTTTTAGCTTGATATTCTCTGCACAAGGGTACCATATGCCTAGATCTTGCTTATAAATAAACATTCACACATCTTGAGCACAAAATTTGGGTTTAATTTTTTTCTCTTGACTTCCTTTTGACAGATTTGATCTTGTTGAACCACACGAATCAACCACTAAACACCCCTTTAGCTCTGGTACCACATGTTATCCCATTAGTTTAATCCATTACACAACTATGTTCTTTACCAAAATGCTAGAAAATGAGAAGAATCTTAGAGAGAGAAACAAGAAGATTAGATAGAAAAATGGATAGTTACAAGTGATGAAAAGTAACCAACACCCTTCACCAAGTGTGGTGAAGGGATATTTATACCCTTTTGCCTTAAGTGAGGCGTATGGGCTTCTAAATGGGTCGGGCTTGGCATAACTTGGGCTTTGAGCCCAAAACACGGACAATATTAGATTACAATCCAAGCCCGTTGAACCCGACTAGCCTATTACAATACAATACCTAGTTTGACTTTCTTAGACCGATAACATTCTTGTTTGACTTAATATAATTAAGGCTAACAAAATAACTATAATAACGGCAACAATAAAAGCGATAACATTTACTCTTACAACATTCTCTATTTATAGTGATACAAGGTTGTATCCTTAGTGGGGGCATTTGGGACGTGTCAAGAATCATGTGGTGGAAGTACAACTGCATTTAATGCACGTCTATTTCTAGAAACATCCCGCCTATACTTTTGTGAACAGTTCTGTCAACTGTTCACAACTTTCATCAACTCGTACTTTAGTTCAGGCTTTAAGTCAAACAACACTTTGTCCCACCATAATGCTTTATTGACTTATCCCGCCTAAACTCCACTCAGAGAATCTAAGTTCAGCTTGCTCTTCTTCAAAGGGTAATAGGATCATCAGGGTATTGCCACCCCTGACTCTCCTTAAACCTTTAACGTATTCCTTCTACATACCAGCTGATATCCATCCCAGCTGACGAGTATGTCTTCAAGTAATCTCTGACTTCCTTAACAATGTCTTTGACTTAAATACGTATGAGGTTCTCGCTGAGGCTTTGCACTCAGCAAGTCCTTCACTGCTCAACGAGTCTTCAATATTTTCCTAATTTCTATTTAAATCTAGGAAAGGATAATTGGGCACTGAATTGGCCCAACAATCTCCCCCTATTTGAATATAAATTAAGCTAAGTACAAAATTATTGTAAGTGAGTACACAACTTCTTCTTACACATAATTAACAAGAAAATAATCAAAAGAAATCATTCATTCATCATATTATATTACAATCAGTCCATACCATCTAGATTCTTTTCAACTATTTCCCTAGCTTGTACAAAGTCAGGCCAAGACTTAATTTCATAGATTAATTCATCATAAACATGCTGAGCATATTCAGAGTCTATCTTGATCAGATTTTGGATCCTTATGAGCTGAGGAGTGCTTGCCAGAGCGTACTCACTTCTTCTTTAGAATACGAGATTAAAGTTGCCATTGCACAAGAAAATTCCAGCTTCTGGTTCCTTGATCACCATGCCAGCTTTTCTAACCACTCCTTTTAGTAGAGTCAGGTTCCTCTGCATCCCATCCACTATTATGTTTTCCTTGACGAATACTTCATGAATGAGCTCATACCTTCTCTTTCTTTTAATGCCCACTTTCCTCTTAGCTGGAGGGAGTTCAAACACTGTTAGCTGAGGTGGTGAAGGGATGCCAAGTTTTGCAGCTTGTGTCTTCACCCATTGAAATTTTGCCTTTAGATTCTTGAGTAGCAAACCATTTGACTTGCTTCTCACCTTAGAGGCTAATGCGTGTACTTCAATTCATTCATTGAATCCCATCATCTTTAGTACAAACTAGTCATAAACAGTGAGATTCAGTGGTAGATTGTATCTGGTGATTCTCATAGATGCTTCTTTGGTAGAGTTGTTAACCTTGTAACCGATCTTTGTGATAGGCAAGGGATTAGCCCTGAAAGTTATACAGTGGTTATACTCTTGTAGTATTTTTGACCTCTTGGCCTCATAGGCAGTCAATTCAGCTGCATGAGCTTCTAGTTCCTTAGGAGTCAACACCTTTAGCCTCTTCTCAGACTTTTCTTTCTCAGTCTTTAAAAACTCCAGCCTCTTAATCGCCTCCATATGGGCTTTAGTTTCTTCCAATGTCATCTTTTTTCCAAATAAGCTGAATTGTTTAAGATTTAGTAATTTAGGAGCTGACCCTCCTTCATCTATAAGTAGGATCAGTTTCTTTAATGGACCTTCTTCAGATGCTACACCCTTGCCTTTATCATCCTTGAAAGGAGTTGGGGAGAATTCAGATGAGGTTGTGTTGAAAAGGCTATTAGTGAATTGATCCAGAGGCATGTTGATGACAATAGGTGGTCTGATGCCTTGTGGTATGAGAGACTTCAGAGGAGTTGATGATGGAATCTTTGGGTTTGGTACTAAGATCCTTAGCTTCTTGAATGGAGGTTCATCCTTTGTGGGTTTTTCCTCTGAACCTTTTTCTTTTGAAGAATGAACCACCAGAGTAGTTGATACTGGAGGAGCTTGTTTAGATGATTGCCCCCCCTGAGCATCAGCCTTTTCTTCTTCAGCAGTTGTTGGTTTTGGTGTATTGTTAATTGGTTGTTGCTCCCCCTAGGCTGGTGTAGGAACTGTTATCACCGACTCTATGTTTTCCTGAGTAGACTTTTTCTCCCCCTCAAGAGCAGCTTTGGCAAAATCTAATGCTGAGTCTATCAGGACAACCAGATCCCTGATCAAGTCAACCAGTTTGTGAAGATTAACATCATTCTTGTCTAGCTGCGTGACACGGTATTTTAGAAGTTCTCGGATAATAGTAACTTCCTTTCTAACACTACGCAAAACATATTTGCCCACTTTGATTTTGATGGTCTTGGCCAGCGACTTCTAAAGACTGACAAACCTGATGCGTTCCTTTTTGTTAAGGAGATTGAAAGCATTGTTCAGTGGTTTGATAAGTAACTCAGGAATTTTAGCATTAAGAGTCAACTTGACTCTTTTGTCAAAGTTGGGAAGAGCTTGTTTGACAGAGTCCTTGATGATTTGAGGATGAATGTTCTTAAGGGTGTCAAATAATAATTCAGATACTCTCTCCTCAAATGCATCAACTACTAATCTGGGCACAAGGAAGACTCTAGGTGTGCAGCCTACTGAGCTAAGGAAGACTCTAGGTGTGCAGCCCTGGAAGTCAGAGAGCTAAGATCTTTATGAAGTTTACCAAAGGGTGTTAATACAAATAATCAATGTTTTGAAAACCTGGTCTTTAATCGACCCGGTCGAGTCACCGGGTTACCGGTTCGACTGGTTGGACCGCCGGGTCAACCCGGTCTTCCAAAACAAAAAAATAAAAAATATTTGCAAAGATTAGAAAAAATTATGTATATAAATCATGAAATATTTCATATATTAAGCATAAAAACTATTTATTAACAAATATAACATGTAAAAATAAAATTACGTCGCAAATATATACAATAAACATGCTTTATTTAGAAAAAAACACGAAAAACTAAAACCCGGCCGAGTCTCATGAACCGGGTCACTCAAAACCCAGCGGGTCTAACCGGGTTTCGAAAATATAAAACCCGGTTTAATATGACCTGTTTTTTTGACCGGAACCGGTTCAACCGGTTGACCCGACCGGGTCGAACCGGGTTTCAAAACACTGCAAATAATGTCTAAAAACGTTATTTATATTTTTCGACCTCTCAATGTTTTGATAATAACAAAATGTAAAAACGTTTACGATAAAAATAAACGTTTACAAATTATTAATCGTAAAATACCATTTCTAAGATTAGTGATCACTTAAGGTATGTACAAACAAATCATTAAGCATGATTATTGATCAAGAAAATATTTTTTTCTTAACCATCACATTTTTACAAAAGTATTTTCACAAAAATAAATATACAAAATACTTTTTAATTAAAAGAAAAGTTTTATTTAAAACTTAAATTTGAAATTCAAATTTCCCCCCCCCCCCCCAAATGGAAGCTCTATCATCATACAAAGTCCTAGTAGAGTAAATAGATTTTCTTACTTGAAGTCAAAGATAAACCATTAGTTTATATTGTCTAAGTTTTCTTTTGCACACAATTAAGATTTCTACACTTGTGCCTACAACTTCTTTTCATAAAACAACACCACACTAGTTAGTTTGTTTGTATCGACAATATGGCAGTGTCAAGCTCATAGCTAGTGTATATAGAACTCCATCTATTAATAAGGAATCGTGCATAACTATCAAAGATAACTTTAAACGGAAGTGATATCTCAAAGGCAACAAGTTATCAAAGATAATATACAGTAATTCTTACTAAATAAAGATGTTTCACACTTGGAAAGTAATTTATTATTTCAAGCCAAGACAGAAATAAAGTAGGATGTCTATGAGAAAACCACTCATAACTCCCACTGAATTTCACAACATTGCTAGTTTGTCATATATTCATAAAATGCGTTACTCCTACTAGATCTGACAACATTGTGAGTGTTCCTTCACTAGTGAAAAGTAAGTAGCAATTTATGCATCTTTCTAATTTTTGAATGTCTACTCATTATTGCTAATGTACTAAGATATTCAAGGAAGTGTGTTCAAGTTCTAGCCATCTCAACTATTTAATTAACTTGAAAAATTGGCATGTAATTCCTCCTTTATCCGCTCTTTACACCACAGGTTGTAGCGTCTCTTACTGGTTTAAGAAAACAACTATAGACACGAGTTCTCTAGTTATTGCCTTTTCCGGTATTGTGATGACATTTCCGTCTTCCAATCATACCTCATAAATATGTCTTGTTTAAAACAAGATATTTTAATCTTGTTAGCTATAGACACAAGTTCTCTAGTTATCCAAGTTTCTTATTATGATTCAAAGATTTTAAAACCGAATAAGGGTATTGAAGCAATCTTTAAAGAATAAGAAGTCCAATTAACATAACATGTAAGTTTGGTATGAGTTCGAATAGAATTTAGGATAATTCTTTCATTCATATTATAACTTTTTCCATAAGTAAAAAGTATAGGAAATAGTCTGGCTTTTCTAGTAGGAAAATTAGACACATTTTGTATTCCATAAGTAAGAACAAACTTTTGTTTACGGTATCATTGCATTAATACATTAAAAGAACTTGCAAAGTTCATTTTAGTATTTTTGATAATTAATATCTTATAAAATTGACTACCCATGTTTATACATAAATAAACAATTAATTTTATCAAGAGTCTAAGATTCAACTTTGATGTTGTACCATTAATGCAGTTGATCTACTAGAAATGGTATAACTCAAAAAGGTAATCAACGTATGATAATTTCCAGCATGTGCAAATCTTAGCTTGTATGGGGCACAAGGCATCATAATCCAGAATTACAATGTCAAGTAGCATGTTTAACCCATCTATTGCCTCTAGTTAAAGTTCTGAACGACATACTCGATTTAAGTCATCCAATACAAAATTAGTATTTTTACAGTCTCAGGTCTGATCATGCGATCATTATATTACCTTATTTGTAAAATTTACCTAAAATTGTTTTAGAGTAAAGATTACAACTCAAGTGATTTCATACTTGGATTGCAATTGACTTATTTTTAGGGTAGAGTTTTAATAAAATGATGTTACCAAAATTTTGTGTATAAGGAAGCATGCATACAACCTTATAACACCAATATTTTTAAAACATTTCTATTTTCATTTTAAAAACTTTCTATAAATAGAAATCCCATAATTTTATAAACGAAATGCCATTTATAAAATTAGGGTTACCATGTTTACAATATTTTCAAGTATAAGTAACATTACTATGGATAAGGTTAAATCCCCATGAGATATAATCAAATCCTAGATAGATACCAACATGATTTATTTCATCTTTAGTCATTATTATGACATACCATAAATATTGTTAAAACGTTTATGTAAAAATGTTTATTCTTGCGTTGTTCTGTCGCGGGTTCCCTTGCGGAAACCACTAAATCCATGCGTTATAGAACATTTGCAATATAGCCAATGATTTAGTAAAGTGTACATATCAATATATGATGCAATAAGCATTTTAATCATGTACTTTTAGCCCATATTAATTTTGAAAATTATTTTTGTATAATTAAAAAAATGCCACTTATATAAAACATGCAAAACATATTTATCAAAATTAATCATACTAAACAAGAATCATTTACGCAATTAAAGCATTAATTCAACAGAGGTCTTCCCTACTTTTGCAATTAACCAATCAATTCACGTAATGATCTCATGCATACCATATTAACAAAGCATGCATACAAAATATATTTAGCTTAATAACCATGGTTTACATGCACGTAATCCATGGTTGACAATTTATATGCAATAAATAAGCTACAATATATTCAAATTCGCAAATTATAATACATGCATTTATAATAAGCGAAACAAATCATGTAAATTATAACCATATTTTATTTCTGTTTTTATGTGATATTTAGGGTAAAATTTATTTCATTAAATAAATTCCTAAAATAGGTTTTCACATAAAAGACAAGAAATATTCAAAACATACGTTTATATTTTAGCCGCATCTTCCAAAAATACATACCATATTTATATTTTCAGATTTTATGTGTTTTATATGAGTAATTATTTCACTAAATAAGATCCTAAAATAGATTGCACATAAAAAGTAAGAAAATATTACAAAATATGTGTATTTTAGGTATTTTTACCGTTTTTATGTAATTATAAAGCTATACGATTTGTCTCGTGATGCCACTGTTGGAAATCATTATGTAAAATAACCTAATATTCCATTAATATCATACTAGCTACGCAGCGGAATAAAACACATATAGCAACTATAATTAACATAAAACATAATACGGAAAAACATACCGAATAGCAATCAAGCTACGTGAAGAACCGGAGACTTCTTCGAGTACACGCATGTGTGTAATACATGCGAAACCAAAACCCCTCAAGTTACTAAAGGAAGTAACCTATACGTGTATCCACAGCTTAACCAGTGCAAACAAGACATCCTGAATGCTGATACCACGAACCAACGGAAGAAGAATACTACGAGTAGTCGAAAACCAAACTCCCTAATAAGGGGTGTTTGTTTTCGTCACCTACAAGAAAAATAAGAGAAGGGATGGAATTAATAATGAGATCTAGGAATCCTCTATTTATAGTGTTAGGAATAGGGTTACATAGCTTTGGAAAAAAGCTACCTAATCTTGACACTCTTGGTCCCTCTTCTTTCATTTACTATAACCGGTCCTAATAAGTCCAAATACACCTTTGGTGATGACTTTTTGACTTTCTTAATTAATTATGGATAATTACTTTTAATTACCCATTAATTAAAAAGCCTTATTGTTGATTATTCGTAAACGAACTAATTAACGATCGTTAGTATTCTACCGTTAGAATATTAATATACATAATAAATATACACTTACATTATTATATACATTAATCGAGTATTAATACATATATAATAAATATACACATATATTATTATATATACCAATAGAGTGATATCTAAGTGTATACGTGTGTGAGCCCCGTAGGCTCACGTATTCCTAGCCATATAAATATCCGTATGACATGAGCACAAACCAACAAAAAAGGATCTCATCAGCATCCGAATTAGCATCAGCCCCACAAAACTCATCAAGTGGGACATCACCCAACGATTTAATCCCAGACTCCTTCACTTCCTCCTCAACAATAGTTTCTTGTACCTGCATAAATTTGTTAGTTGAACGAGTGAATTTGTAATGAAGGGAAGGATCGCTATTCACTGCCCCTAAGAAGACTGGGTGTGATTATCTAGTCCCATTAAAAGTATAAGACTTTTGGGACTCTTTTCATTTGTGAGTTTGTAATATGGGGAAGCATCATCGGTACACCGCCCCTAAGAAGACTGGGTGTGATAATCCAGTCCCCTCAAAGGTCTAAGACCTTGGAACTCTTTTGATTGGTTCAGGGACCCCTGAGTCTGAGTGAAGTTCAGTTCATACAGGGGTCTGACTTTCATGCACTAGATGTGTTTATCTTGGCAAAGTCTAGAGTTTTCAAGGTCAACATTGAGCGTTCTTAACGCTGCGTATCATTCCCTGGTGCAGACTCAGAGTGTACATAAAATTTAGGAATGTAAGTGTTGACTCTGACTCTCTATTGGGTCAGGGGTAGCCCTATTCTTCACCAATCTCTCTTAGAGAAGTTTGAGAGTGGTTGATTGCAGTGCCTCTTAATTTAATAAATTATTACCTTTTCGGCATCAACATGTTTAAGTTGGTTTCCTTGCTCCTCTGCTGACTCGGAGGCATCTAGACTCAGGGTGGTGTCAGCGGTGGCTACTGTTTCCTCAGCAGGCTGAGTATCAATGACTTGTTCCTTTGGAGATCATTCCTTAGAAATCTTAGAAGTCTTTGGTTTGGAGGAACGTGGGTTTCTCTTCTTTTTTGACTTCTTGTCAGTTTTTGCTTTAGGCTGAGCACCATGCTGCATAGCGGTCCCGGACAAGGGACTATCAGCAAAAGTGTGCAACATTCCACTTCCCTGGATGGAAGGATCAAAGGATGTTCAGGTTGTTTAAAAATTTTAGCCACTTTTTGTATATACGAGGTTAAAGGAATCTCATATGCCGTTGAAGGTTTAAAAGATGAGGCAGTGATTTTGTGGGGGTTTTAAGGTTGTCATTTTTGTTGGCATCACCCAACAAGTGTTCAAAAATAAGAGACGGATACCTAGTATAGCAAATGTTCTGATCTCTTCCCTTATTCCTAGTTGTTAATTTAGTAACAAGGTCTAAGAACAGAATACCAGCAATATCAATATCTAACCCCCAACATAAGCCATTGCAATCATTTGGTGGTTGATGTCAGCTGACCATGAGATCCCTGATTACCTCCCAAACATTTAACAATATATAGCATAAGATTCCTCCATGTCGCTGAGAAGTATCGAATTCTCTGTGGAGACGAGTCGACAAGATCGGTGGATGAAATTTCAGGGTTATTCTCGTCAACAAGTCCCAGAGTTTCTAAAGCAACCCTTACCATTTCCTTTTGAGGTAAAGGGGTAAAATTCTCAGTATAGTTCAAAATTGGAAAGAGTGAAGGTGATTGTGTTCGTTGCATTCTCTACCTCAGCCGTATACCAGAATTCCCTAAGGTACTTCGAGTAGTATGCTGAAGGTTGTTTTGTTAAAGCAGTAGAGATACAACTGTTTGATAAAAACTGAAGCATATCATTGTATAAAGGGATTTTAGATTCCAACAAAGCAATGCTATTGTTGAAAGCTATGTGACCATCTTCACATTCAAAGTGAACGTTGGATGAAAGAGTGAGTTTTGGTTGTTGTTGTGATGAAGATTCTGAAG
The DNA here is from genome assembly GCA_026074375.1 of Tanacetum coccineum. Classification (NCBI taxonomy): domain Eukaryota; kingdom Viridiplantae; phylum Streptophyta; class Magnoliopsida; order Asterales; family Asteraceae; genus Tanacetum; species Tanacetum coccineum. The sequence goes on along the minus strand of BQNB010038198.1, from coordinate 13,710 downwards.
CCATTGTTGTTTAAAAGAAAAGGTTTTAGCTTCTTTTGATGAAAGGATTTTGTGAGTGATGTTGAAAGTGGTGTTTTTAAGGTTTTGATTTGGAAAAGTGATGTGTGTGTGTGTGTGAAAAGTGAATAGTTTATACCACAAAAGAGTTTATATTTTGAAAAATAAAAACGTTTTGAGTTCCGCATTAAATGCGTAGTGGTAAACTGTCACAAAACGTGGGGCTCTTGCCCTTTCGTGCATTGTAAGATCCCTATTTTTTGAGAAAGTAGGTAACCTTTTTAGAGTAAATCCGAATTAAATATTAAGAATATTTGTCTTTGAACTTAATAGTTACATTAAAGTTACCTTAAAAAAATATTTAATATTCAAATCGGAGGATCACTTAAAATATTTTTCTTATCAGGGACCTCTTTTCAATATTGAGCATACCAAACTCAGTGACCAATCTAGTAAAGCAAGACTCAACAAGTGGTTTTGTAAAAATGTCAGCTAGATGCAATTCAGTGGGTACAAAATGAAGCTCAATATCACCTTTTAAAATGTGGTCCCCGATGAAGTGATACCTGATGTCAATATGTTTAGTCCTAGAATGCAACACTGGTTTGTTTGAAATTATAATGGCACTTGTATTATCACAAAATATGGGCACTTTATCATAGAGAACATCATAGTTAGCCACCTAATTTTTGATCCAGAGGACTTGAGCACATCATCCAGCAGGCAGCAACATACTCAACTTCAGCTGATGACATAGCCACTGAGCTTTGCTTATTTGCACTCTAACTCACTAACTTTCCACCAAGTAATTGACAACCAGCTAAGGTACTCTTTCTGTCTAGGTTACATCCAGCATAGTCTGAGTCTGAAATACCTTTCCAGATCGAGCCTAATCATTTGGATACTAGAGCAGATTTGGAGGACCTTCAGAACCTGAAAATTCTCTTTACAGCTACAAGGTGGGATTCCTTGGGGTTAGCTTGGTACATACCACACAGACATGTGGAGATTAGAAATCAGTCAGCTAGCTGTAAGATTCATCATTAACAGAGACCCCTGATTCATCAAGGCCCAAATTGTTTAGGGGAAGCATAGGGCATTTCACTGAGGCACTATCAGCTAGATCATACTTTTTGAGTAAATCTTTAACATATTTTTCTTGACAAATAGAGATTCCTTTGAAATCTTGTTTTATTTGAAAGCCCAAAAAATAGGTTAGTTCACCCATCATACTCATTTCATACTTTATGCTCATTAACTTAGCAAATTGTTTACTAAGTTTAACACTAGTTGACCCAAAGATGATCATCCATATATATTTGAACAATTATAACATCACTTTTAATTTTATAATTAGTTTTATAAGTAAAAAGAGTGTTGTCAATGGTACCTCTAACAAACTTGTACTGAAAGAAAAATTTAGAGAGTGTTTCATACCATGCTCTGGGAGCTTGTTTCAAACCATAAAGAGATTTATCAAGCTTGCACACATGGTTGGGAAATTCACTAGTCTCAAACCCAGGTGGTTATTGAACATACATTTCTTCTGAGATCTTTCCATTAAGGAAAGCACTTTTCACATCCATTTGAAATACCACAAAACCCATGTAGGCGGTATAAGCAATAAATATCCTGATTGCTTTAAGTCTTGCAACAGGTGCAAAATGTTTTTCAATCCCTTCCTGCTGATTATACCCCTGAGCAACCAGCCTTGCTTTGTTCTTGACAACAACCCTATGTTCATCCATCTTATTCTTCCAAATCCATTTGGTTCCAATAATGTTTTTGCCATGAGGTATAGAACCAGAGTCCAGACCTTGTTTCTTTCAAATTGATTCAGCTCTTCTTGCATTACAATAATCCATCCTTCTTCTTCCATAGCTTCAATCAACTTCTTTGGTTTAAACTCGGAGAGAAAGTTAACATAGAGACATTTATGTGCTGATGCAGCTTTAGAGTCTCTAATTCTACTTTTAGTAGTGACCCCAGCCTGTGGTTCACCAAGAATGTTAACAAGTTCTATGTGATTTTTTTTCTAGACCATCTATCTTGTGGAACAGGAGGATTGATGAATACTTCAGCTGATTGTGATATGATTATTGGAGAGGGTTCAGCATTACTAACAGGTTTAATGATGGTAGAGACTTGATCCTCAACAATTCCAAGGTCTTTAACTGATTCAGAGTCATCATGTTCATTAATAACAAGATGATCATCAGCTATTGTGAACTCAGGTTGTTCATCAGGAGAGTTTAAGTCCTAAAGGATAGGTGTATCTGAGGGAGTGACATTATCAGGGATGGAAATGTTGATTGTAAAAAGGAGATCATGTGCTGGGACATAAGGAAAGTAATCATCATTGTCAGAGCATTGAGATACTTTGTTCCTTGGTACAAGTAATTCATCATCAAGGAAAGATATGTTTTCATTGAAGTTGATTTCATCACCCTTTATGCTGGATTTAGAAATTGCTTCATCATCTTCACTGAATGTAACATGATAGGTTCATTTCTTGTCTTTTGTTGTTACATACCATCAATGCTTTGGCCACTGGAGAATAGCCAAGAAAGAATCCATCATCGGTTTTTGCATCAAATTTTCCCAAGTGGTCTCTGTGATTGTGAATGTGTACAGGACAACAAAACACATGGAAGTAGCTGATATCAGGAGATCTTTCTCTGAATACATCATAAGCTGTCTTCCTATGTTTCTTGACAATGATGGATCTGTTTTGGGTGTAACAAGCAGTGTTTATGATGTGGAGGTTGTGAAGACTTCACAAGAAGCTTTACAATCCCCTAGGCAGTGTACCTAGTCGTTGTAGTGTAGTATAGGCAAGACTCGAGGGTTGTTATCGTTCTCTAGGGGAATAGGTTGGGAAGGCTCGAACACGGTCTAACAGGATTCTAAGGGGTTGAGAGAAGATTCTTTTTGTGTTTTTATATTTATAAGAAAGCAGGTAAATATCATGGTTTTAAGAGGTTGGTTTGTATTAGCTAATTAAACTAAATATAATCTAAACTACTGGTGATAACTTTATGATAAAAAGATGTATTTACCTAATCATGCACTACTCCTCAGATTGCTTCTCCTAGATCTGTTGCTTTATCACACTTGTGATGATCAGTGTAAGTATTTCCTAAGTCAGGAATGAATTATACGAACCCGTCGTCTATTTAATATTCCGTTAAGGCAACGCACAAGTAAGGTAGTATGAAGACTATTACAAGGCCCCTAAGAGTATATTAAATGCATGTGAAATATCTTAAGAGGGATCAACCATATTAGGGCAAAGGTAGTATAAAGACTGTTACCGATGGTATACTTTCTACACACTCGCGTTTTCATAGACGTCTATGCTAATTTAATATCTTATGGCTAGTTTTCTAGAGCCTAACGCGCACATCCATCAATAAGAAGCAAAATCAAAAGGATCTACAGCCTAAGTTTTATGCAATCATAAGTAAATACAAAGGAGGGTTTACCCTAGCATGTTATAAAGGAAGCAAGAGCATAAATCAATCACACAACACATAGACATAAAAAGCTGCTAGAAAGACTAGGGTTCGTCTCCTAAAAGTTATACAAAGTTACACACTTAAAACCCTAAAATCGGTTTTGTATATATAGTAAAAATGGCGCGACGGCGTCGCTTTGAAGTTGTGACGCCGTTGCCACGTGGATGATTCTAGATCCTCTTTAAGTCGGTCACGTCCTGACGCCGTCGCTGGATCTCTAACACCGTCACGATGAAGATCATGACGCCGTTGCTTTATATTGGTGACGCCGTCTCCACGCTCTGTATGCATAATTCTTCATGATTTTTGGTGTAGAGTCGTAATCTTGTCCGTTTCTTCTCAAAATGAGCCCAAGTCATGTGTATTTCCTCCTAATGCCATCCAAGTGCTAAAAACCTGAAAACAAACGATTAAGCGCATAATCTGGGCATATTTGCATGATTTAGGGGGTTAAATGGCCTCGGAAAAGTGCATGGTATTTTAAGGTTTGACGGACACCCTTCCGTGATGATGGGGTTTGATAAGTGCTTAATTACACATATCTTTTACCTCTAAAAACGAGCTTAAATGACCAAAAACAGACAAAAACTGCCAAATATATGTTTGTTTTGCATTTGTATTGTGCAGGAAGTGGATATCATCAAAAAGATGATAAAACAGCAGCCAAAATGAACAAAACAAGCAATGGAAAGGAAAAGACTGGTGCAAAAACAATGCCAAAGTCCAAAAATTGAATGCAATCTTAACCCATCTGATGGGCCGGGAAAGCCCAATAGTATATTTATGAAGACTGTGAAGACCAAATGGGCCCTCAATCAATTACAACAGCCCATTTGTGTGCAATTGACAAAGACTGTGAAGACTTTGAAGGCCCAATCCTAGCCCAGTTACAGCCAATCTCAGCCATTGTACACACAAAACCCACTCCATAACCTTATTGGGCTTGAAAAAGCCCAATAACCAAACCTGTACCTTATTGGGCCTTAAAAAGCCCAATAACATAAGCCCAAACCCAAACCCAGTGGGCCCAATACAAGCCCAAGCCCAACAAAAGCCCATTAATCCTTTTTATAAACCTTAGGGACTAAAATTGTCATTTTTAAAATAGGTTTTATAAAAGAAAAAAAAAAGGTTTAAACAAACACAAGGGCTGAAATTGCAATTTTCCAAAACCTTTCTTATTTCTTTTAGTAATAAACAGCAGGGACTGAAATTGCAATTAACCAAAACTTTCTTTATTCTTTTAAGTTATAAAACGGAGGGACCTAAAGTGACACTTTCTAAACTTCTTTTATAACTAAAATAGGCTTAAAAAGAAATGAAAAGAAAAGAAAGAGCAAGGACCAAATGTGCATCTTTTTCCTTCTTCTCTTTTAAAACCTGTAACCAACCCGTACCCTCCCCACTTTACCGCCAAAATCAAACCGCCCCTCCCCCATGGTTTATGGCCAAAACCACTACCCTAGTACATCTCTACAGCTCACCCATACCCTTCCCCACTCACCCCAACCCTTATAACCCTGCCATGTTGGCAATCTCACAAACCCACAACCAATCGATGGCTGAGATTGTGTATAAAGTGAAGTTAAGGGCTAGGATTGCATGAGGGACTTTCTACACACATAACAAACACAGCTAGCACAAAAGAAGACCTTTGGGACTTCTATAAAAGAAAAGAAAAGCAAGCCGAAAAAAATGCACCATGTTACCCTTTTTTTTACCTGTTTTAGTTTAAATGTTTTATAATTAAGTCTTTTTAGCATAATTTGTACTCAGTTCTATTTTTAAGTTTTATGTTGTAAGTTCTTGGATTTTAATGAAAGTTTAAAAGTTTTACTTTAAAAAATTGCATGCCATCACTGTCGAATTTTCAAGATTTATATTAGCTTTTTAAATCTGTTTATGTTATATGAGAATGTGTTAATACAGCCAACCCTCACTTCTAAATCCATTTGTTAGCTTTCCATTTACAAAAAATAAGTTAAAAAACGAATTTACAAATTTAAGGAGGTGTTTGGTTTTGCCTGAAAATGGGTCAATATGGTGCAACCATGGGTCAAAGACACTCAGCCACTTTTGGCTGAGTGTGTAATTCAACCACTCAAACTATGACTACAACTCTTTAAATAGAAAACGGGTCATTATTTGAGGGGGAGAACGTGTCATCAAATAATCTTTTAAAACAGTCTTTCAAAATAAGTCAAGATATACACGGATAAAGTTTTTGATAATGACGGATCACATTTTCCAAGGGAGTTAATTTATATTAACTACAAGGGCTTTAGATGTCATTTGTTTAAAACTTTGTGGACTTATTTGCAATTTGAGACTTAGTGAATTCGGGCTTTAAACTACAAACGACCAATATTGACAACACCTCATAGTTTGTAAAAAGGCTTAGGAATGTTTAGATATAATCACATTGTTTTAAAAGCCTTGAAGTGTTTCTGATTCAATTAATGCTCCCTTAAACGGTCAACCACTATGCTTATTATTTTAAAAAAGGAGTAGAAATATTTGATAAAAGAGGTACACATAGGTATGATGATACCTTTAGATAGTCATTATCCTGTAGGAAGAAATGTTTACATCCGAGACTATTGACTAGATATTAAACATGTCCTGCAATTTAGAAGAATACTTGTGACAATCCGGGGCAACTTAGCTAACCTTGGTGTTTCAATATATATCATCACTATCTTGTAAGGAGAAATACGCTCATCAGGGACTTAATTGACTTTGGTGTTACGGTTTCGAAATCTTTGTGTACTTTAGATATTTGGGCTCTATACATCAAGTCTTCTGAGTGCGGGATGCAAGAAAGATTTAAATCTACTCAAGAAAGGATTGTTGGATCGGGGGAAGCTATGACAACTTCCATCTGGAGAGTATCGAGACGGACACAGATGCTTAACATGGATAAAATGACTTGGCCCCATTTGGTTTGCGATCTTTCAGGCCCTGTCTCATACATAATCTTGTACAATCAATAAGTAGTGTGGTAATCATTGTTATGTGTTAGTTTATGAATTTTTAATGAGTTTTCCTCATTAAACTCCAAATCATTTATAAAACACTCAATAACTGAGACACTAATAAGAAACCCGTCATTAATTGAAGGGGGAAGCAAATATAGGTTTCCAATACGGCTGAATATAATCAGACCACATTTTTCCTAAATTTTCTAACATATTTATATCAATTGAGATCCTAAATCTCAAAGGTTTTGAAATTTTTGATCAGGGGAGAGAATGTGATTTAAATATTAAATCTGATAATAATGTGATCTATTAAGACTCAAGCAGGTACTCCGCCCTCCATGTGCCAAATATTTTCGATGATCGGTGCACATGTTGAGGGGGAGCAGTTATATGATCAAAAACAATTGAGAGTAACTAATGCTTTGATGTTTACATCGCCCGTACCTTGATTGATTTTCAAATGGTTTTATGGCAAAGAGAACAGTACCAAAAGACCGACCCTGTATTTACTTTATCAGAGTTATAAGGATGGTATGGTTAGGTAACAAGTTCCCATGATCCGCTAGAGCCGAGGGAACTCCCCAGGACAATCCACAAGATAGTGTAGAAGTCCTTAGTATGATAACAAAAAAGGAGTGTAAAGTGTAAGTAAGAGAAGAGTGCCGACTGAGATGGAGCTAGTACTGGAATAAACCCAACAAGGTACTAGTAATGAAGTCTCGGTATGCACTAAAGGGGTTGAAGAATGAAAAAGAAATGTTAAGATAAAGGGTGAAAAGAAAGTAGCCCTCCTTAAACATTAGGCAGAAACCGGGTTAATACATATGCTGTTAGAATCACATGGTTGATTGCTGACATTGAAGACAAGTATCATGGACCCAGTGATACGCTGCACAACCCTCCCTAGCCACTCAAGATCCCTCAAAGGATTCTTGTTTCATTTCTCACGGAGATCAATACATTTCTATCGTCTCCCTCACTAAGAAACGGTAACCTACATATATGAACTCCGTAGTTAGATGATATTGAAAAGGTGGCAGTCAGCCAGCCCCGACTACTAAAAACCAAAAATGCACTATTGAGTCTAGAGCTATAGATCATCCACATATCTCGCTAGGACACTAATTCAACTTACGTTTGTTATTCACACACTGTGAAAACAAGTAATATCATAAGAGTCCTACGCATTATCCTCATGGTATTGCCAGAACATCCGAGTGATACGTAAGTATTCACAATGACGATGGAAATCCTGCTAGAGCCAACATCAAACAAGCTCTACGGTAGGTGACATGTGAAGTCCATCATGGATTAAACTTGTGACAACTGGAAAGCAACAATGGTGCGATTCTTTATGAATCAAACTTGTTCCAGGAAGTGAATTGACATTGGATGGAAAACTATGTTTTATGATTAAAAACTCTCGAAGTGTCACAAAAACCATTTCATGAGTGACACATCGATTGATTTTCAAATCCATTTTCTCTTCAATTAGTGAGTTTATAACTTACTAATCACTCCATACCACGTTGTCACTTTGAGACGCTCTGGTATTGAGAACGGCTATAACACTGCTAAACCTGTCATTCTTGTTCAGAAATAATGTTTGGTAGGTTGTCCCATTCTTTTTGGCCTTGGGCGAAATTTTCTATGGCTTCCCATGCTTCCTCGCTACTTAATTCCCTAAGGTTCCCATCTGCTACAAAGTCAAGGACCATTCGGGTGTAATCGTCGACATGATCATAAAAGAATTGAGTAAAGGACCACAAATTAAGGCCATGACGAGGGACTCTTTGGATTAAGTTTTTAAAACGAGTCCATGCATCGAAGATAGATTCATCTTGATGTTGTTGGAACACCAAGATATATCTTTGTAATGGGAAGGTTGTGGTTTGTGGTGGGTTTTGAAAGTGTGTGGTAGGTGGTCTTTCATACATCATGATGGTGAACGAAAGAGTTACAAACAAAAGGCACAAATAAAAGATAGACTACAAGAAAACTAATATACTGGAATTAAAATTCTCACTTGATAGGAGTCGAGCGAGTAGACCTAAGTTAAACTAAGTTCGATTCCTAACTATTTACCCACGCAGCGAGGCCAAAAACTTGATGTGGAGGTTGTGAAGACTTCACAGGAAGCTTTACAATCCCCTAGGAAGTGTACCTAGTCGTTGTAGTGTAGTATAGGCAAACTCGGGGGTTGTTATTGTTCTCTAAGGGAATAGGTTGGAAAGACTCGAACACGGTCTAACAAAATTCTAAGAGGTTGAGAGAAGATTTTTTTTGTGTTTTTATATTTATAAGAAAGCAGGTAAATATCATGGTTTTGAGAGGTTGGTTTGTTTTAGCTAATTAAACTAAATATAATCTAAACTACTGGTGATAACTTTATGATAAAAAGATGTATTTTCCTAATCATATACTTCTCCTTAGATTTCTTCCCCTAGATCTGTTGCTTTGTCACACTTGTGATGATCTGTGTAAGTATTTCCTAAGTCATGAACGAATTACACAAACCCGTTGTCTATTTAATATTCCTTTAAGGCAACGCACAAGTAAGGTAGTATGAACACTATTACAAGGCCCCTAAGAGTATATTAAATGCATGTGAAATATCTAAAGAGGGATCAACCATATTAGGGGTAAGGTAGTATAAAGATTGTTACCGATGGTATCCTTTCTACACACTCACGTTTCCCTAAACATCTATGCCAATTTAATATCTTATGACTAGTTTTATAAAGCCTAACGCGCGCATCCATCAACAAGAAGCAACATTAAAAGGATCTACAACCTAAGTTTCATACAATCATAAGTAAATACAAAGGAAGGTTTAACCTAGCATGTTATAAAGAAAGCAAGAGCATAAATCAATCAAACAACACATAGACATAATGAATGATTAATGATAAACAATCTTACTTGATTAAAACCTGGATTAAAGGTAGTTATAATAGTGTTTTAAGGCCCTAAAAATGACCTAAAAAGCTGCTAGAATGACTAGGGTTCCTCTCCCAAAAGTTATACAAAGTTACATACACTTAAAACCTTAAAATCAATTTTGTATATATAGTAAAAATGATGCGACTGCGTCGCTTGAAGTCGTGACGTCGTCGCCACGTGGATGATACTGTCACACCCCGCAATTTTCGATAATTTAAATTATTATTTTTCCCTTTGATTTTTTGGTTCCGACTTGACTTTTGACTTTTTGACCTTTTACGGTCACATAAAAATGATTACCGCGTAGCCGGTAAAATTTTGAAACGTATTTTAAAGGATAAATCATAATTCCTATTATAATCTCTCATTTTCAAATTTATTTTCTAACTTGTTTGACTTGAAAACGAGAAGATATATTTTATTCTCA
>BQNB010038197.1:1810-48919 GCA_026074375.1 Tanacetum coccineum | reverse complement strand
GACCATTGCATATATTAGATTCAGCTAACGCTAATAATGATTGATCAAACTTAAGGAGTCTAGCATCTCTTAGAATCATACAAATAGGGGCATTAATTCCTAGTCTAGTTAAAGGCTTTATTGCTATCTGTACTAACCCTATATGTAAAAATTTATTTTTCTTTCTATGTTCTTTAATAGCTTTTGCAGAAAATAGTTTTATACTTTGATGATCTTGTAATAAAGGTAAAGTTTTTTCAGTAGTATTTATAGAATAACTTTGAAAAAATTCAAAAGATCCAACTGTATAAATAGTTTTAACATCTTGTTTAGGAATACTCCAATTTTGTAAACTATTTTCTATATTTGATATCATAATTTCAACTGAATTAGTATGATCATGTTCTTCTTCAATATCAGAAGAGGAACCATTTTTTCGATTAAGTAATAATTTAGCAATTCTATTCATAACGAATTATTATGATAATATTATAGTAAAGCCAACTGAATAAAGTTTTTTATTTACCTGAATAAATATTTCTACGGGAACATCCCCATATCATCCGGGTCCGGCCGTCTTACGCACTTCTGCGGCTAATCCAACGGATCTGATCGACAGGACTTACCAACGCAGTCATACTTATTCATGTAATATAAAACTTATCCATTGTTTTAGCATAATATTAACTCTATAATTCATTAATTATAGAATAGGTAATTCATTACTTTCCCTAGAAAATGGCTCTGATACCAATTTGCACAGGATCAAAATAAAACTAAGTTGAAGTTACAATATTACTCTTTTGTAAAATATATAATAAAAAGTTCTATCTGAATTATACAATAAATCATATAAATCATTATTTCTATTATAATTCAGATAGAACTTTTTATTATATATTTTACAAAAGAGTAATATTGTAACTTCAACTTAGTTTTATTTTGATCCTGTGCAAATTGGTATCAGAGCCATTTTCTAGGGAAAGTAATGAATTACCTATTCTATAATTAATGAATTATAGAGTTAATATTATGCTAAAACAATGGATAAGTTTTATATTACATGAATAAGTATGACTGCGTTGGTAAGTCCTGTCGATCAGATCCGTTGGATTAGCCGCAGAAGTGCGTAAGACGGCCGGACCCGGATGATATGGGGATGTTCCCGTGGAAATATTTATTCAGGTAATAGAAAACTTTATTCAGTTGCTTTTACTATAATATTATCATAATAATTCGTTATGAATAGAATTGCTAAATTATTACTTAATCGAAAAAATGGTTCCTCTTCTGATATTGAAGAAGAACACGATCATACTAATTCAGTTGAAATTATGATATCAAATATAGAAAATAGTTTACAAAATTGGAGTATTCCTAAACAAGATGTTAAAACTATTTATACAGTTGGATCTTTTGAATTTTTTCAAAGTTATTCTATAAACACTACTGAAAAAACTTTACCTTTATTACAAGATCATCAAAGTATAAAATTATTTTCTGCAAAAGCTATTAAAGAACATAGAAAGAAAAACAAGTTTTTACATATAGGATTAGTACAGATAGCTATAAAGCCTCTAACTAGACTAGGGATTAATGCCCCTATTTGCATGATTCTAAGAGATGCTAGACTCCTTAAGTTTGATCAATCATTATTAGCGTTAGCTGAATCTAATATATGCAATGGTCCCATATATTTTAATTGTTATCCCAATTTTACGATAGCTTTAAATGATCCTAATATTTTAGATGTATTAACCTTAGATATAAAAACTAAGAATATAGAAATAAAAGAAGGTTCAGACCCTTTAGTGGTTATATATTAAGTATACTATAAGACTATGACTACTACGGTAGATCCAAGATCTAAAATAGATATTACTAAAGATGAAACTGTTATTTTCGAAGCTAATTTAGAAAATTCTTCAATATGCACTCCGAAAAGATTAAAATGGGATGAAATAACTAGAAATCAAACTTGGAATTTAGAAGAATTAGTTAAAATAAAACCTTTAAAATTAAATAAAGATATAGCTAATATAGTAGAAATTTCAGATGGAAATATAGAAATATCTTTTGGTAATAAGATAGGAGAATCATCTAGACATTCCACGTCTACATATGTTCCTTCAAATTTTATAAATGAAGAAGAAAAATTATACTTAAAAAGAGCTCAATCAATGAGAATGAAAGGTGTTGATTTCAATACCTCTATTCCTAAACCTTTATATGAAGAAGATAATAAGAGTGATTCTACATATAATTATACTCCCTCAGAAGTAGAAAATTACGAACAATTAAAATGAGTTATTATTCACAAAAAATTAAAAAAGAAATAGAGTGGTATATAACTACTATAAGAAGAAATAAAGGAAATATAGATAGAATAAGACATGAGTTATTAACAGGAGATTATGTTATAGATTATAAAGAACATACAAGAAGATGTATAGCATTACAAAAACATACACTTAATTTACAACGAAGATTAGAAAATATTAAGAGGCAAATTCATTAAAGTATGTCTAAACCAAATATAAAGTATTTAAAAGATGAAATATATAATGATTATAATAAAGATATTTTAAACTGGTATCTTTCAAATTTTATTGAAGAAGAGAAATTAATTCATAAGATAGAATGGACTATGTTTGTTTTTGAGCATAAAGAAAATATACCATTTTTTGCATGGTTTCAAGTATACTGTATTGAAAATAAAATGAATTTTCCTACTAATGATCAGATACAAGAAACAACAAATATAAATAAAACATACATAGATCTAGAAACTAAAGAAAAAATAATAAGTATACACCCCCCTGAAACTAATATATTAATAAACAAAGAATTTATTGGAATAAATTTATCTAAAGATAATGAAGAACAAAAGAAATGTTTATCTACAATTATATATCAGAATAATTACACTAATGAAAAATTAAATACTATAGGACAACAACTAAATCGAATAGAAAATTGCAACTCAGAAGCCAGTACTTCTCAAAACACTTTTCAAAATAATCAAGCAAGTACTTCTCAAAGTAATCAAATTGAAATAGAAGATAATCCTATGTTTATACCATATAATATAAATAAACCAATAAATTTAAGACATGATCATCATATATTACAAGAAATTGAAGATAAATTGTCAAAACTACAAATATCAAATATTAATGAAGAGATTAGTTCAGAAGATGATATTTCAGAAATTGAACAACAGTTTCAATTGATGTTTCTTGTTTAATATAGTTAGTTTTCCCTTTTGAAAAGATATGGCATCGTCCCAAGCATATTTCAAGCTTCAGAAAGAAACCATCTAACAATCAATGACATTTACAACCTAAATCTTCACCTCTAAAGTACCAATGAAAATCATTAATATTGTGACATTCATACAAGCATTTCTTCTTATCTTTAAAAGACAACCAGAAGACAATATTTCAGCTGCCGTTAGCATATAACCTTAAGAAATATTAAGACGAAGCATACAACGTAACCATTAAACAATTTATAGGCGTGGGGTGAGTGTTTTTGCATATGTTATGTGTGAAGAAAAAGTGAGTGCTGTCTGAGTGAAATGACTGAAATACCCCTTTTTTAACTGTCAAACAAAGTCTGACTAACGGTGTTGGTAAAAATGGACCTACCCGTAAAGGGTGTTTGAATTTGGACCGAATCCGATATTTTTTAAACTAGTGGACTAAAACTTAGACACCTGGAAAACCGCAAAAACTTAAACACCCGGAAAACCACAGGGACCAAAAAAGAAATTAACTCAGAAGAATTAATTTGTCTCTCAAAGTAAATATGTCACATTCGGTTACTCAGCTGAGTGCTGACTGCTATAAACCATGTTAACAAAACAATATGTACTCCAAAAGTCACCTGTGCCTTGTTGACGGTTCAAAAAACTAATGATTTGAACTACAAACTTTGTGTCTTTAACAACTTCAACTTAAATACAAAATTCCCTCTGTTGCATTTAGCACTTTTTGTCATTCTGGTTGGAAGTAACTATCATTGATTGTTAGCCTGTCAAAAGCATCATAATTAGCTTTCAAACCTATAAATTGGCTCCCAAGTTGCGCACAATCTGTATCAGGCCATCTACAACCTCCATCTCGTGCCCATAGTGGGCACAAAGATTCACAAATCCGATGGATAGAGTTTTCAGGAACGTTATCATCTGCTGTTACTGCAATGGAGACGGATAAATCCGTCTTTTCATCATATATATCTTTGTTACCTACTGTTGAATCTTTAGTTGAAGAAGACATATTCGTCTTTTCAGCAGGGTGGTTTTCAATGGCGGGTGTATCTGAAACATGAACTTTACATCCGAATGATTCCATTGCTCGTTTAATGTTGGAATTTTCTCTGTTTGCTTTTTTGGCTAATGCAACAGCCGAGTTGCTGACTTGGTTTTCTTTTTGCAGGTCCGCAGTCAAGGATTCAATTGTTGTGGCTATTTCTCTGGCATTGCTCTCGGCTAAATCCTTTGCCTGTTTATATCAATATATACAAAGCCATTTAAACAGAACACAAAAAGTTGGACACTATGAGAAAGAATTACCATCAACACAAATGACAATTTGGTCGAATAATTACTGACGAAAACCATAACTTTCGGGTCAGTATGTTATTCTACCAGTTTTGTTGTAAAAGAGGCTGCTTACTTTAACTACCAAACGAGATCAACCCATTTATAAGTGAACTGGTCAAAAATGCCACCTCTAATTTTAATGAATAATGTATGCCCATTGATTTAAAATATGAATTACCACAAAAATATAGATGAATGGAACATGTAAATTACCTTTTGCAGTTCAGAATACTTGTCCATCATGTTTCTGCATTGGGTTTCAACCTGGCTAGATTGAGCTTCAGAAGGACATGACCACCGAAGATGGAATTGGGGCCATAATGTTGGAGCCAAAGCTGCAGCTGGTGGTAATAATGGACCGTCATGCTTGGATGGATCGTAAAACAGGTTGTAGTGCACGTGAGAACTTCCCTTTGAAGCACGCATATCAGCCATATACATCCACAAGCATTCAGACGCCTCAAAAACACCAGCCTTTTCCCTTTCATTATCACTGAAATTTAAATAATTAATTTTTGTGGAAGGAGATTAATAGGTGCTAATTATAATGTTCAGGCTAGAGGTGGTGGAAAAATGGGCGGTTTGGGTAATGGGTCAAAACGTGTAATGTTTGGCACAGGTTGAAACGTGCCGGTTTGTGTTAACCAGATTTCATTTTTCCCAGTTTTTCGGACTAATTAGAAAAAAGCTTGTGCATGATAACAAAAAGAGTCAATTACAGTACTTTTCTTGGTTTAAAGGATTCATAGGTTGCATACATTAAAATACTCTCGGGTGGCTTTTGACCCGTTCCGACCCTTATTGTTTTAGGGTAATCTGTATTTATTCATTTTACCCTAATGAAAACCAGGAGTATATTTATGTACTTGCTCATGATCATGGTTTAAATAGATCTATTTTGTTGGAAAACACCAATCCATCGGTTTATAAGTAAATGGTTTGAAATTTCCACCTCTACTTTAGGCCTATATAACTTTATATAATTCATTAGAAAAGTGCGCACTTGTTGCACATAAAGTTCCCAAACCGACATGATAGCACCAAGTCCAGAAAATCAACCAAAAAAGCCTGCATGAGCCAATGAGTCAGAAAGTGATAACATAATCATCATGTGACGCGTCATTCAGAATCTGTTCAAGATATTTAGTTCCAAGAATGGACATACTTACCGACGAGAACTCAAATGCAAAAGGGTACATACGTAGCAATTGCGACACACAATCAACCCACTGTCAAGTGAAATCAATAGACAAAAAAATCAACATAATTACCATAGATGCTTTTATGGTGTCTCAGAATTCTCAGTTAACGATTGTTGAAAAGTCTTGCCTGAAGAAATATAGGAGAATAATGGTTTGAAGGCTGTGCATTAGAGGAGGCTGGAGCTTGCGATGTGAATGACGCGGATGACAGGCGCATCGAAGATAATGTGATGTTTGGAGTTGACGAATGCCTGGAAAGTTCTAGAGGCGTGTTGTCACTCCCAGAAAAGCTTGGCAATCCAGCTCGTTCTGCAAATGGATGGCCAAAAGCAAGCCAATCTTTTTCAACAAGAGCCTACATGAAACATAAGGTAGATAAAAGCATGCATATCATGAATAAAAAAGAGAAAGCATACATTACAATCTATGCTTTTGATTATTTGTTTGGGTCAAAATTAACAGATACTGGGAGCATGTAAGTTGTTGCAAGAAATTAGTAAAATGCATATCCAAACACCCCATATATCAGATTTTAAATAGTCATTTTTCTATCAAATGTCTAACCAAAGGGTAAAATCGGTATAACCATCCTCAAACATATCCAAACACCCCCTTAGATATTTGTACAACCATTTACTTTTTACCAATAACACAGATTAAAATTAAGTATAACCGGTCAATACCTGAAATCCATTAATGGTTCGGTAATATGGATCAAGTAATAAACTTGCAAGCGCTACTAGCTGGCTTGTTCTGTCCCATCCATCACTGTACCACACAATTACATGGAGCTGAAAAATGTTAGAAGCTCAACTTTTTCTTGGAAAACATTCTACGTCTAATCTGTCTGACAAAACATGGGGTCATTCCCAACCTCAATGCAGAATAAACAATACTACATCTTGAATTTGAGAAAAGCACTGGAAATATAAACATAGAGACATGATGTATACAACTAAAAAGCGGCAGAAGCATATCAAATACTTATGATATATTGACTTTACCTGCAATGAACAAGCATTGATGCTGATTCCAAAGCAACACGAGCAGCAATCCAAGCAGAACCAGCCAATACATTCTGAATATGCTGTAACCAACCACTATCACCAAGGGTTGATACTGAAGCAGACATACTGCTGAGATTACCTCCACCCCAAGTCCATCCGCCATTTCTCTGGTTAATAAATCACACACTAAATGACACATTACATTATAAAGTTAAATATCTTAGGTTCAAGTTATACCAAGAATGATGACATTCCATCCGATGATTTGGTTCCATGTGTATCCAAGTAGTCTCTGAGACGAACAAGACTCTCTCTCATAGCATGGATATTGTCTATCCCAAAGAATACAATCTAAACAGAACAAATGTTGGAAAAAACTCAGTAATGACATCAAAAAAGAAACTTATATCATGTGAGTGGAACATATTATTCTAGCTCAACCCTTGGACATACCTCACACTGGAAATAGTTAGAAGATGACTCTGAACCCCCACCCATTGCGCCGTTGGCCAGCGCATTTTTTCGAGGTCTTGCATCAGCTATATATAACTTCCTAGGAAGAAAAGGTTGTCCATTTTAGCTGACCTCATTTTCTTCAAAAAACAAACCAAATACGTGCTGTAAATTCTAGACCAAAAATGCAGTTAAACGCAGAGATAGTTTACCTCCGTCCTTCTTTTTCACCAGAAAGTCGAGTACAAAGAGCCCCAACCAGATTTTCATCAGCATTGCTGCATTATGCCATCATAAGGAAATTATGTCCAGATGTATTGCATTTAAGGTACTTAACCAATGTCTGAAACTCCATGAATATGGGATTACCTCCTCATATTCATCATGAGACCAACTAATGGCTGGGATGACCGAGCAAGAACAGCTCCAGTGCCTACATAGTAATAAACTAAATAAATTAGATGTATGTTAAATTAAACTGCATGTGTACGATGTTAGGGTTGGTGAATGAATGTTAACTTAAACTGTGATTGGTTAACAGAAACATTGTAGAGTTAATTCACCACCAAAGGATTTCTATAAAGTGATGTGCATGTGCATGTTCTTCAAGATAATTAATACTGGAATCCAGTGCTTACGTCTATCACACCATGATATGACAGGCAGTCTACTCCGTGCTCGAAATGTACAAGCTTTTAGAAGATCTGTATCTCTGAGATCAGCAACACAGGTGGCAAGTTTATATCAAGTTACAAAACGAAAGACGGAAGATTAAATAAAGAGATACAGCACCTGATGAATTTTGGAACTAGCAGAGCAAATGGGTAAGTTGTACACATGTTATAACTTGAATTGACGTCACTAATCCTCCACCAATCATTAGAAAATTTGTACAGACCATCTTCTATTGTGTTAGTTGACGCCTGAACTGATCCCATACCAAGAAGCCGGTAATATTCATTAATTAGCCGCACTTTAGGATTGGTGTTATTGGATCTCGAAGAGCCAGAAGTGAAAGCATAGAGATCCCAGAGTTTTGTAGGCTTTGTCCATCTCAGCAATGCACCAAAGATAGCACGTCTCTGTGAAACACAAGCCAGTCGTATCAATATCATCATGGGACAACATACTTTGCAGGTAATGCATAATGAACATTTTGGGAGGAACTGATATATCACTAAGTTTTTATCTTCAGTCCACATGGGTTGTCCTATCGTTAAAATTATAGTCGAGTACCAACATCTTTGTGAGGTTATGCTGCTGGTACAAACATTCAAATCAGGAAAAGAATGAAAAGGTACATATAAAATTGTCGTACCAGAACAACTGAAATCATCTGCATATGTTTATTTCTAGAACAATCAAAGTATGCATTTCAATGTTACCTTTTCAGGTACATTTTTAAACTAATAAAGATGCTTCTATTTATAGCTTAATCAATGACAAGCCCACTCCAAAATGATATCAGCGGTTCCATCAAATGCAGAAAATGCCCTATCTAGATGGATGCTCAGCGAGATAGATGGATCGCTCAGCGAAATTAGTGAATACTAATTAATACATAAATTTAGTGACGAAACCTCTTATAAACTAAAAAAAAAATGGATGTTCATGAGATTTGAAATATATAGAAGAAGTCAAGAAGATACTTCTGAGAATCACAAAAAGAATGGTAGTTTACTTCCCATGAAAAGTTATAAATAACAAAGCAATCAAATGACCATTGAGAAGCTACAAATATCAAAAAAACAAAAGTCAAAATTAAAAAAAAGTTAAAATTTACTAGTGCAATAGTAATCACTGACATGCTTAGTGCGAGGCCGAAAAGCGATTATGATGATTCTCATATCTTTGCCTGCAAAAGTAACAAACCTGGATAAGTATATTAATAAAATTATCGTATGTATGAAGAAATTCAAGAACTAAATATCATATACTAGCTATGCAGAGCCAACTACCAACAATTAGTTCACATATATTCTAATGCCTAACAAATTTCAAATTGGCAAAAAGCATCAAATGAATTATTTATATGCATGATAAAAATACCAAAATGACTTGAAAATAACAGAAGTGATCTACCATACCGACGACCTGAAGAAGCCTGCGTGTAGGAGTCTTCTCCAGCTGCCGAGTACCTGCAGATGGCTGCTTAGTCACCTACGTCCTCATCATCATAGAATGGAGATATGTCAGTCCACCAGGAGATACAGCAACCATTTTAAAGCTCTATTTTAACTAGTGAAAGCACTGCAAAATTAGCTTGGAGAAGTAATTCGAAAAGAACAATTCAAAAGAACATGTTTAGCATTAGGGGTAAATTACAAAACATACCACAACGAATAAACTAGAGATTGTTCTTCCATGCTCATAGTATAATGGTAATGTTCATTAAGAAATGGCACAATCTGTAATTTCAAAATTACCATAGACTAATAAGCAAAACTTACAATCTTGTTGAATTTTTCGATGGTAGCCAATGGTATTGTTCCAAGTGCGATAACATCCCTGGATCCTTCACTCTAACAAAGTATAACAGAAATATATATGTCAGATACTTAGATACAGCTGGAAAATTTGACGAGTTTCGTGCTCAGATGTATATCACAACTATGACCAATTTATACATTACACAGCACGTACACTAAGAATTAGTACACAATTTAGATTCGTTAACGTATATATTTTGTAAAAATGATATTCATATATATGCATATGTATGCATGTGTTTCTATATGTATACATTGTAAAAATGATATTAGAAATGATCAAATTAGCAACACGTGACTACAGTTTATACTCTTGCATCATGCTTCAGTTACCATAAAGATAATACATGAAAAAAACTTACCAGAAAAAGAAGACGAAAATTTGTCACAAGCACAGTGCCTGCTTCATCATTGTTAACAAGAACACCTTGCCCCTATAAAAAATTTACGCAAACTCAGAGGACATTCCAAATTAGATTATAAACACAGGTTGTAACAATACACAAGGTTACTAGTCCACACGAGACCTTCAAGCAAATACTGATTAACACGTGGAGAAAATTCAAGACATAAGATATTACATATGATATATGAAACAAGTCGAGCTTTCTGCCTTATCTTAGACGTCCACAACTACACACAGATGATAGTAACAATATTTTAAAAAATTGACAAGTCAAGCTTTCCGCCCTAAATGGTTCAATGTATTCTGAGATTTCTGCATAATCAGTTCGACAAACTCCCAAATGAAGGTTATTTTTTACGTCTCAAATATTTTGGTGTGTACTTTTCCATGAACCGAATCAACTCATCATTAATTAGCTCATCCTGTAAACAGGATATAGTATCTTCCTCCCTGTGTCTGCTTTTCAATTCACCAATCTTCTTTTCATGCAATTTCATCAACTTATTCCTCTCTTCCTCTATATCTTACGTCTCTTCTCTTCCTTTAAGTTCAGTGCTAGCTAGCTACCTCTAAAATTTTGAACAGCTTTATCAGCCAAGGGTGTGAAAGCCTATAAATATGCTAGAAAATCAACCAACCCTAAATTCGCTAATGAACTTAAGAAGCCATAACAGTAGCCTCAACAGTTACAACAACTATATATCATTTACTGATAACAAGACATAACAAGTATTTACTGGTAATAATAACATGCTAGCCTTAACATCAAACTTTGAAATGTAGTACTACGTACGTTCTTGATCTCAATATATGTAACAAACATGAATCTATATTTTTACAATTAAACAAAAAAACACGAAAACGATTGATAAAAGCTTGCCTCAGCTATAACACGTTCATATTCGAGCAAAAATGAAGATAATCCAAGCGAAACAGGCTCCTACAATCAAACAAATATGAACACGTACGAAATGTTATAAGATATATGTATGTACGAATTGATATAATGAAATAGAATATGGAATGTGAGAATAGTATTATGTATTTACATCGATCGTATTCCACTCATCGGCATCAACCGTTTCGGATTCACTAAATTGAGTTTCGGCTTCGCCAAAGGAAGTAGACGGTCGTGAACTCGGTGTGGCCATTCACGGTGGAGCTCCGATCGTGGTTGTGGTTTGTTTGTTTACAAGGGTGCATGCGACGAAGGAGAGATTCGATGAGGAGTACTTATGATTTACTGATTTGTTTGCTAGGTTCATTTTAACGTGCGGTTATGGAATAAAGAAACATATATGGTGCATGTAATACCGCTAGTAATGGTGACCCAAGTAATCTCACCATTAAAATGAAATGATCAAATGCAGTTTGGATGTAGAATTGTTTTTTACCGCTAATTTATTCTTTAGTAATTGGTAATACTGTGACCAGTGTGTAATTTTACTACGCTTTTAAAATGTATATTATGATCAAATGCTAGTTTTTTCAAAAACAATAACAAATTTTCACTTTAATAAATAAAGAAATCATAATACAAAGTGATTAAAAAAAAAAGATACATGACATTTAAAATATTAGTGTTATTTATTGTTACCGGCGATCAGAAATATGAGTTATTCTATAAATCAGAGTTTTTTTATAGTAAATTTAGATAGGTATGATGAAAAGCGGTGGAGGGTCTGTATAAGAGATCAAGTTGTATAAAAGATGAGGGTTTGAAAAGATTAGGCTAATTTTTGGTGATTGATTGTACGTTGATCTGTACTTTTTAGCGATTCAGAGTCTTTAGAATGAATAAGATAAATGTTTTTCCGATTATTAATCCTACTTAGAAATAATACTTTCGAAACACGTAGCTGGGTAAAATTTTAAGTTGGCTTAATTATTTTCAAAAACAAACATAAGTCATTTTGGTCAAGTCTTTCTTAAGGATGAAAAAATAAAGAGTTTGTTGTGTTTTTTCGAGCCTTGAATTATTATATTTTAGGAAGTTATTTACATTTTCGTGTTTCTTTCGAGAATTTTGGCTTTTGTTTTCAGCCATATTCTTTCGAGGCCCGTTTGTCTTTTAAGGCCCGTTGCAGTTTTGCGCCCTTTTCCTATTCATAATCTTGTATTGTAACCCTAGCTATTCAGTGAAAGAAATAATAAAAGTCCAATTTATAATATCTTGGTCCTGTTCTTGCTAAGATTATCAAATTAATCGGGTTAGTGTGAATCAACGATTGTTGGAAGAATCAATCCTGGTATTCGTGTGATCAAATTGACTCGATTTGTGAGTTTTCTCGTTTTGTGTATGTTAGTTCTAAAAAAAGTAGGAGTAACACAAATTCGACCCTGTTGATTCTTACTTCCTAGTTCACGAATACAGGATTGATTGCTTTTCCTAACAATATCGGTTGTTGATTTCACCTGTATCTTTATTTAATGATAGTAACTGAAATAAAAGTTTCCGCGAAAGTTAATGAATTTGGATAAATTTGTGTAGAAATACGGCCCACCAATAATGGGTCTTTTTTTTATTTCTTTGGAAGAATTTATTTTATTCTGAATACTCATTTTTCAGGGTTACAATTACTGTTTTTATTAAATTAGGAAAACATAATAACTACTAACCGGGCATTAAAAGACAATATATTTTTATTATTTTTTTTTATTAACGTGGCAGAATGTTATGCTGAAAACAATTGTCTTAAATTCTCGAAAAAACTTACAGAAAATGTAAATTTAACTCCCTTAATAAATATAAATGATTTCAAGGCTCGAAAACTCGGTAATTACGAGAATACACTGTTATTTGGTTACCACTGGCCGAGATTATGTCCTCGTATTCAGCCTTAACCAATGTGACTATTTGAATGGTCACGAGATTGCCTATAAATATTGGGTTCTTTCTGCGTTTTTTGATCATCCAAAACACACGAAAAACACATACAAACCCTCTCTTTTAGTATACCCGATTGCTATAAATAATAGTGCTATAGAATTATTATTTATAGTGTCTTGAAATCCCTGATAACTCGGTAGTTCATCCGGATTATCACCACTTCATGTAATGTTGAAAATTGCTACATACGTTGCTTCATTGTATCTTGGGAGGCAATTCGCCAGTAACCCGAAACACGATTGTTCGAAAGAACGGTGGGGACGAAATTGCTTTAAGGATAGAGAGAACTCGCCTTGAAGTAACAAGTAGTGGTACGGAATACGTCATCATAAAACCATCTTTTTCAAACCCCGAAACTAACAATCTTAAAGCAATTTTCGAATCAAAGATGGCGTCCAATAACTTGATACAAATGTCAACTGACATCGCGAAACCTTTTCGATGGTGGAAGTTTCAACTGTTGGCAAAAGAAACCTTGGTTGAATCCCGTGAATGTCTCAAGTTCGGAAATAACGATTTCATTCGACGTGGCCACATCCTCAATACTATGCCAGATCCACTCTTGGACGTATATCAAAACTATCCCACTGCTAGGGAACTTTGGAAAGCTCTCGAGGAACGCTTCAACAAATGATGTCCAATAACTTGATACAAATGTCAACTGACATCGTGAAGTTAGACCTTTTAGATGGTGGAAGTTTTAACTGTTGGCAAAAGAAACCTTATTTGAATCTCATGAATGTCCCAAGTTCGAAAATGACGATTTCATTCGACGTGGCCCCTTCCTCAATGCTATGCCAGATCCACTCTTGGACGTATATCAAAACTATCCCATTGCTGGGGAACTTTGGAAAGCTCTCGAGGAACGCTTCAACAAGTAAGAAATTTATTGTTTTTAAATTTAACTTACTATACTGGTAGATACTTGGCACAAAATAAGTACGCTAAGGTTATTGGTAAACTTATGTACGCCATGACATGTACTAGACCTGATATTGCTTATGCCGTAGGAAGATTAAGTAGGCATACTAGTAGTCTTGTCAAGGATCATTGGGATGCTGTAAATCGAGTATTTAAATACTTGAAGAAAACCACGGATTATGGTTTGGAATACAGTGGAGATCCTTAAGTATTAGAAGGTTATACCGATGCAAGTTGGATAACTGATCAAGAAGACTACGCATCCACGAGAAGATGGATATTCACTCTTGGTAGAGGTGCAGTGTTTTGGGGATCAAAGAAACAGAGCTGTTTAACAGACTCTTCTATGGCAGCAGAGTTTGTGGCATTGGAGTCATGCTACAAAGAAGCAGAATGGCTATGAGACTTGTTAATAAACATACCCGTTTGGCCGAAACCTATGTCGCCAATATTTGTGCATTGTGATAGTCAATCTACACTATCAAGAGCGTATAATCAAGTGAACAATGGTAAGTCCAGGCATATTGGACTTAGACACGGACAACTCAATCAATTGATAAATGATGGGGTGATCACCGTTAGCTTCTTACGATCCAGTAAGAACTTAGCAGATCCTTTCACAAAAGGACTACCAAGGAAACTGATTGAAAATACTTCGCAAGGGATGTAACTCAAGCCCATGTACAAGTAGTCACCCATGATGGAACCTTGTCTTGACGCTTGGTTATTCACCAAGACTCTTGAGAAGTAAAAGTACATCATCCGAACGTGACTGAAGTTCTACAAGATTTAGAAAATACCATCCTAGAGGTTAGTAGAACTTGGAACCGTAATGTAGTTAAAGGTTGAACAATGTTCTTAATGGACTTATAACACAAATTGTGTTGGATTATTTTAAGTTACGGGAACAGTCTTGATAAGGTCCACCTATCTGAATGTAGAAGTGAGGCCGCTTCCTATGAGTTTAAGGGCTTGGCTCTAAAGCATTCTGAGAAACCAAGATAAGACCCATGGCCAGTTAAAGGGTCGGCATACAAATGGATTGAATGAACGAGAAGAAGGATATGCGTGAAACGTTTCCGTTTAACATATAAATGAAGATGGTTCAATGACTTTGGTTCAACCACTCTTACCCTAGTTAAGCTTGAGCGCTTTCACTACGTAAAGATTCAAGGTGTAATATTCCATCTTTACTTATGCATAACACTCCCGGGGATTTCTGAATCGGGTTAGGTCTTATGTGTCGTTTTTAAAACTTATGTCTATTTTGAAAATGGTGGGGGATTGTCGGGTAATTATTTTCAAAACAAACATAAGTCATTTTGGGTCAAGTCTTAGGAAGAAAATAAAGAGTTTTGTTGTGTTTTGATCCACGAATTTGTTATTAGCGACAGTTTTTTCTGTCACAAAACCGTCGCTAATTAAATTTATTATAGAGAAGACGCGTCAATTCGAAAAGGTGGCGGTTAGATCTGTTTATAAGGTGTTTGTGACTGAAGCATCGCGACTGTTTCTGGCAATAAAGATTAGTGACGCTTTTTCTGTCACTAAGTCGTCGCTAAACCGTCACTAATAGCACCTTTTTTGTGAACCAATGTGACTATTTGAATGGTCACGAGATTGTCTATAAATATTGGGTTCTTTCTGCTTTTTTTGATCATCCAAAACCAAAATCAACACATATAAAACCTTTCTTTTATATCCGATTGCTATAAATAATAGTGGTATAGAATTATTATTTGTAGTGTCTTGAAATCCCCGATAACTCGGTAGTTCATCCGGATTATCACCACTTCGTGTAGTGTTGATAATTGCTACGTACATTGCTTCATTGTATCTTGGGAGGCAATTCGCCAGTAACCCGGAACACGATTGTTCGAAAGAACGATGGGGGCGAAATTGCTTTAAGGACATCATAAAACCATCTTTTTTAAACCCCGAAACTAACAAATTTAAAGGCGTAAGTCTATGACTGCATATAAATTACCCAAAACAATGTTAGAATGAACGTAAACAACATGTCATCAATATGATAAATACATAACAAGACAAGCGTTAAAGGCTTAGCCTTCCATTACTGATCAAAATAAACAAAGAGAAATTGTTGGTCCACAGAATTGCCGTAAAACATGATTATATTTACACAATACCCAAATGACAACTAATAATGCAATTTATATTTTTTAATATTTATAAATCTTAATAGACATGAATCAAAAATTTACAAGGGATAATTGCGAAACGTACACCATCCCAGTTGAATGACAAATAAAACTCTCCTAATATGTACACAAACATGCTAGCTTAACTTTGTGTGTTCTTAGGAGAAGATGATTCTATCAACTATTATACATTTGTATAATTTTTGTTTGTTTAGGAATCACACTCTATCTCTATTACAAACTTTTCTTATATAAAAGAAAATATAAGGGTAACATGAAATGGTTGTTGAGATGTGTCTTACTTACAGTTGAGTGGTACATCTTTCAATAAATGTTTAAGCAAGAGCAGGTCCAAGTTCAAACCCTTCGATGTGATCAAGAATAAGCAATCTTGCTCCCATAGGGATTTGGGACTTTGACATATGATACAAGAAAAAGTAGGGGTGTGCACGGTTTGATTTGGGTCGGTTTTTGGCTAAAACCGAAACCAAACCGAAATAGTCGGTTTTTATAAAACCAAAAATAGAAACCGCTCGGTTTTTTGGCGGTTCGGGTTTTCGGGTTCGGTTTTTTCGGTTTCAAACCATTTATATTTGGTTGTGGTTAATTTATATTGATAAACTTGTTCTACGTAAAAAAATGGTTTTTATTTTTATTTTTTTGTCAATATGAGTCTAATAATGTTTACCCAAATTTCTATAATTATACAAATATAAATGAGACACACACATGCAAGTAAAAATACACATAGTATGATCATTGTCATATAGGTAACGATATATTGTCAAGTAAACACATGTACATGACAAACACACATATAAACATTAAAATATATATGTATTATGATTCCACTCACAAAATAAATATGAATTTAAAATTTAGATTTATTATTTATTTATTTATATTATATTAATTACTCCATCCGTCCCTAAATAAGTGTTCACTATTGACTTTCGAAGTCATTCTTCTTTAACTTTGACCTTAAATTATTTTGTTTGTGTTATATAATATTTGATGAAAATCATATCCATGAAAATACATTGAAAACTCAACCCATTCATATATTTTGCATCAAGTATTATATAACACAATCAAAATAATTTAAGGTCAAAGTTGAAGATGAATGACTTCGAAAGTCAATAGTGGACACTTATTTAAGGACGGAGGGAGTATATATTATTATAAAACTAGTTCGGTTCGGTTTTTGGACGAAAACCAAAATCAAACCGAAATTTTTTGATTTTTGAAAAAGTAAAAACCGAACCATCGGTTTCTAGTTTCGGTCGGTTTTTTTGATTTTCGGTTTGGTTTAGGGTTTTTCGGTTTTTTCTGCTCACCCCTAAGAAATAGAGAGGTCTGAGAAAAGAATAATTTGTGTAAAAGAGAAGGAGAAAGGAGAAGTTCTAAATTTTTAGTGTTTATAGATGTAATTTTGTTTAGGGAATACTCCCTTCGTCCCAAAATTATTGTCCTCTATTAACTTTTCAAGTCTTTTTTTTAACTTTGACGTATAATATTTAATGAAAAGTATATGAATTGTTTTATTTTTACATGTATTTTCATAGTTATGATTTTCATCAAATATTATATAACACAAACAAAAATATTTAAAGTCAAAGTTTGAAGAAAAAGACTTAAAAAGTCAATAGGGGACAATAATTTTGGGACGGAAGGAGTATAAAAGAGAAGAACAGTGGCACTAATCAATGTGATGATAAAAGTCAAAGTGGCGTGTGATTTCTAGAATGGTAGTGTATAAACCCAATAAGCCATTAAATTTCGTTTGGCTAGCCGTGATTTGGAACACATGCTATTTATCTTGAAATCACAAGGAGAAGAAAGTTCAGAAACATCGTTCTTGTAGTGAAGACGCGTTCAAAATTCATAAGACGTCTTTATCTTAGTTTTAAATATCGAGACAAAGAGTTCAACATCAAATGGGTCAAATTGTGCACGGGTCATGCTGAATGTCAAGTTTGAGATCTGTGCTTGTTGTGATTGTAGTGTTTGGCTTGGTTTTACTTCGGTGCCACTGCTTAATCTATACATACATCAAGTAGTGTTTCGATTGTGGGTGCTTCTGCTATATATGAGACTTTTTTGTTGCATAAGAGCATTAGGTATCACAACATGCCATTTGGGCCATAACAAGCGCCACATCAATATCCTCACTTTCAACACTCACACTTCAAAACATCCTTTCACTCACAACATGCCATTTGGCCCACCCACCCACACTAACAAAAGTTGATGTTGATAAATTTGTTCAGGTGTCATCTAAGACATATTATATGGGTTTGAGGAAGACGAGTGTTGCGAGTTAGACATATTGAGAAGAGAAGTATAAAGCCCGCCATTTGGAGCTTGAGATTTTTGTGTGTGTGTGTTGAGATTTGGAAGTTAATGTGTTTTGAAAATGAAAATGTAGAGAATATATAAAGTGTAAAAAAGAGGGGATAAATTTTAAAAAAATAAATTAAAAATATAATTTTTTTAAAACTAACCGTTGCATTCAACGGTATAATTATGTGAGAGTTCGGCGGGCATAGGCGGTGTCATGGCGAGGTTCGGCGACGCTGTTTGTGGTGTCATATAGGATTGGGCGGTTTTTGCTCTCTTGATTCTTGTTTTAGGCGTTTTCTAGTGGTTGTTTGCCTCAAACTTTGGGACAGGTTTGTATTGTTGCTTTTGGTAAAATAGCCTTGCTTTCTGGAAGAAAAAGAGAATTACGTATACCTTTTTTACTAGGCGATTTATACATATTTCGTAATTGGGCGATTTATTCACTTTACTTGGGAAAAGTATACCATTTGCTTGGGAGAAGTATACCATTTGCTTGGGAGAAGTATACCATTTGCTTGGGTGAATTATACATTTCTGATGACATAAAATAACGTTACATTTATACCATCATTGATCCCAAATAAATTATCCACTTTTATATAATTATTGCAAGAATCGTTACTTAATTGCTTAAATTTGTAAATTGCAGTAATTACGGAGTGATTTGTGAAGACATGCTAAAAGGCGCACTTTTTAGAGCTTAAATGATGATATTTAAAGATTGCTTAATTCTGCTCAATACGCCGTATCCACAAAAGAAGATACGGCGTATCAACACTTGGACTTCACAAGAAAACGCGTATTCTTACTTCTCAATACGGCGTATCCATGTTTCCCTATACGCCATATCCAGCTGGATAACTATTCAGAGATTTGGTGAATAAATATATTTTGGGAAGATATATCTCATTGATTGTAAACTTAGCGCGCACTCCAAGGAAAACACCCCTATACGTCGTATTGACCAAGCTTAATACGGCGTATCCAGTCTTCTTCAGACACTATAAATAGAAGACTCAAAAACGAGTTTTCGGTGTGCAAAATCATATTCTCTATACCATTCACATAAAAGACGATTTTCTGAAAAAAAGAAGAGCAACCAAAGGATCACAAATAATGTTCTATCTTTGTCTTTAAATTATGAGCTTAGTTGGACCGACAGGTGACCCGTAATATTTCAACAAGTATGTTCTTAATTAATTGATAAAGACTTGAATAGTGAACTACCAGTGTATAAAATCTAGTCTTTTTCAGACACTATACATAGAAGACTCAAAAATGAGTTTTCGGTGTGCAAAATCATATTCTCTATACCATTCACATAAAAGTCAAGCATCGATCATGATTCCATAGAAGACACCGTGTAATTCCTATACTTTTGTAATCATTTAATTTTTGTTATCGTTCGGTAAAACGTTTAGTATACCTTTGTTATTTGATCACACTTGTATAATTACAATGGTTATGGGCTAATACCCTTGGGTATTAGCCATCTTAATGAAAGTTTAATGTTTGGTTTGTTTTAAAACCGATTTCTTAATTTATCGTTGAAAGTTTAATTATGTTTATCACATGATACTTGTCTACGTGTTTGAATATGCGGTCTATCATTCAACTAGGTGTAGTTACGCCTAACAAGTGAACTAGATACTGGGATAGCTCTACATATCGTGTTTTATATTATTGACCAATAGGATCACAAATAATGTTCTATCTTTGTCTTTAAATTATGAGCTTAGTTGGACCGACAGGTGACCCGTAATGTTTCAACAAGTATGTTCTTAATTAATTGATAAAGACTTGAACAGTGAACTACCAGTATATAAAATATCGTCAAACAGTAAGTGGGTAAAGTCTCGATGGGCTAGGGTTTAACAAGATCACCATTGCTTTAATCCCTAGATAGATTATAATTAAACTAAAAGGATGCTTTATGCGGATACGTTAATTATGACAGGATTCAACGTGTCTAGGTCTTAGGATGATGTCCCGCCTAAGTCTTAAGAATGATATGCCGCTTCGAGATAAGAAATCATTGCACTAAATAAACAAACCAACGTTTAATCGAATTTAATATGGCTAATACGGTTTTCTATCATTTGACTTGCACCGCTCTTTTATCTTCTAATTGTTTCTTGCATGTTTATCGTGTTTAGAATTGATTATTGTCACCATAAAACCTATGCCAGTCTCTCAGACTAAAAACCCTCATTACCATTAGAACTAGGTTTTGGCAATAAGGTTTAAACAAGTATATTAGAATTAACCATTAATATATAATAATTAAAATACTGATATGAATATACGTTAACGACCTCGCTCTTATGTTTGACCACCCTACATACCATGAAACTCCACCCATCGGGTACACTGCCCTTAAAGTGTTGTTGTTAGGATAAGTCTCTAAATATAAATTTAAAAACTGTGTAATCAATAAATTAACCCTTACATGACCGAGCACATCAAGTTTATCTTGGGTGAATAAAACCATTTCCATTTTGGTAAACTAATAACGGTTTATCTTTGACTTGTAAATCCCGTGAAATATTAACATATCTCCCCGGTTTATTTAAATCAAGAATTGTAAAATCTCGTTAATCCAAGACTTCAACCCTTCAACAAACCTCACTTTAACACAAATTCCTCTAATCACTAATCGATAAAAGAGATATCTTTTCTCATTTAATCAATCAATTCAAAATGACAACTTTAGCAGAATTTATGATCATTGCCGGTGCAGACAACCGTCCTACCATGTTGGAAAAATCTTTTTATGACTCTTGGAAAAGTCGTATGGAACTATACATGAAGAATAGGGAGAACGAGAGAATGATTCTTGTCTCAGTTTGTAGGATCGTTTAAATCATAACACGGGTGATGATTCGAGTGGTTTAGCTAGTTTCTAGTGAGAGAAACACAAGAGAGAGATTCTAGAGAGAGAGAGAGAGTGTGTATGTGTTTCTATGAAATGATTTGACTAGCTTACCTCTTCCAAAGTTGGAAGAGGCTATATATAGAACTTACAATATACCGGGTATTCGTACCCGACTTAAAACCGAAAAACGTACTATTAACTATTAAACTATGAGCTATAATAAACAGTAAAATACACTGGGTGACCGAGTCTTTTACTCATATCTTACAATCTCCCCCTAAGGGAGGTCACCCTTGAAAACACTAGACTTAAGCTCTTACAGCTTGCAGTCTTTTGATTCTTCATGTTACATCTAGTACTTTGTTGTAGTGATCTTTAGATAACAATTGAGCTTGTTCACTTTGACTTGATTCGATTTTGATCATGAGCTTTCTTGAGATCATCAGCCAAACTTAATCTCTCATCATCTAGTAATTTATTGCCATCTTGTGCACTTGTGAAGAAGAATATGATATCAGAGTTTGCGGAAGCTTTGACACCTTTATGAGATCTTACATAACTTCATAACAAGATGTTAGGTCGTGTCAGATCATTGGTTATGAACTTGACATTACTGGAATTGGGTATCTCCATCTCCATCTCCATCTTTAAATGATCCTGTAATGAAACAATTAGCAATAAAGAGAAAATTGATTTGAAAATCAGTCTAAGTATTAATTATGAAAATATTTTGTTAACACTTACTAATAGTTTTGCTTGGTGTGTCAAGATATTCAAATAACCGTCAATTCCTTATGCTGAACAAGTTTATTCAACGTAAGAATCGCAACCATCGTATTCTTCCCCATTGAACACAAGTTTGATTCTGTAGAAATCCCACAATTCACCTACCTACATAGCTTGTTTGAGTTGGCTCTAGCAAATTTCCATCTTCCATTGTGAATAGATTTGTACACATTGTTCACTCCGGATGTTCTGGCAAAACACAAGGATAATGCGGTAGACTCTTATTGATTACCGGGGGAACATATTGGTTAGGAATATACAAATTATTCGAAACCAATGTGTCCTAACGAGATAATTGATGATCTCTTGCTCTAGAACTCGAAAGTGCGCTTGAATATTAGTGATCTGAGGCTGGAGCAGATCTGCCCCTTTTCTATACCGACTTACTCGGAGTGAGTGTAGACAGTAGATTGCATGTTTATTCTCCGGCAAATGAGACAAGTTTCTTTCAAGAGAAACTCGATTGCTGGGAAGGTTCTTGCATCACTGGGTCCATATGTCAACTTCAATGTCAGCAATCAACTTGTGATTCTGACAGCATATGTATTGACCCGGTTTCTGCCTTAAGTGAATGGAGGGCTTCTTTCTTTATACCCTTTATCTGTATAATTCTTTTTCATTCCTTAACCCCTTCAGTGCATACCGAAACTTCATGACTAGCACCTTGTTGGGTATATTCCAGTACTGGCTCCATCTCAGTCGGTACTATTCCCTTGTTCTCACATTTACTCCTTTTAATCATACCTAAGGACTTCTGTACTAACTAGAGGATTGTCCCTGGGTTAGATCCCTCCGTTCTTGGCAAGGATCATAGGAACGAGTTACCTACCTTTACCATCCCATATACTACGATAAAGTAAATACATGGTCAGTCTTTTGGTACAGTTCACCTTGCCATAAAATCACTGTTGAAAAACTCAATCAGGTACTTATGATGTAACTATCAAAGCGTTTAGTACCCAATTGTTTTTGCATTTCAGAAAAGCTTCCCCTTAACATGTGCATCGGTATTCGAAAATGTTTATGCACATTATGTTAGTAGGTATACCTTTGATTAATAGATCACATATTACAATATTATATAATCACATTTCTCCCCTTATCAAAAATATCAAAACCCTTTGTACCATTAATTTATGATGCACTAGGGGTAGGGCATGGAGGACGACGTAATAGTGGGGGGTGGTAAAAGGAAGAAGGTTGGGTAGTGTGGATAACGCTGGGAGTGAGCCAGAGTAGAGAGGCGACAAGTCCGTGTTTGGAACATATCAATGCTCCCCCTTAATCGTTGAGGGTATGTGTTAGTGTCAGATATGAAAATTTTGAAAGATTTTTTCGTTAAACTCAAAAACCTGGTTTTTTTAAGTTTAATGAAAAACACATGAAAAATTCATAGACTGACACATAACATCTAAATTTACGAGATTTATGGATTCATTTTACCGCCGGAATTGGATATTGACCTTAATGCTGGAATGATCAATCATTCACTTCTCTTGATTAGATAAGAAGCCAATGATCTCTTAGCTTCCACTAATGAAGCAATAGAGATTTCTGAAGTTGTTCTTCAGATCTTTATCTTTCTACCAAATATCTCGATGAACTATAAGGTATGTAGTGGAGGACGTGGTGGATAAGATGTTGATGTTTAATCAGTTGTCTCTGTAGTACGCTAGAAGTACAACAACTGATGCAGTGAGAGCTTTGAAGATTTTATTTTCCTTAGCTTCTTTTGACTCTCCAGACCCGGTGTACCACTTTCCATCGGCACCCAGAACTTTAAATTTGAACAACATCTCTCCCCTCACGATGACCCATTGTTCTCTGTTTGAAAGATTTGTAAATCATTGAATGAGTGTCCAAATTGTCCGGAATTGAAATTTCAAACAACACTTTTAACCACCGTTGTTTAACACAAATAATTTTGAAGAACAATTTAGAAAAATTATTTGTTATCAAAACAGGAAGAACTTCTCTACCGAATTAAGAAAAATGCCACTGATAACGTACATAAAACCAAAATTGCTAGGAATAAAGTAATCCATGCCCGAGTAAAATTAATTACCTGCAGTTGTTAGAACAGTTGTCTTTCAGACGATTAATCCTTTCCTTCAAATGAGAACCCGTGTTGTGCGAGGCAGAAGTGGAGCGTAGAGATTGCAAGCCATTTTAGGTAATTCCAATGACTTTAAAATATTTACCAGTCCTATTTTTATGTACTAGTGTACAAAGATACAATGAGGACAACTTCTTAACACATCCTCTCCTTCTTGAAGGCGTTTGGGGTTTTTTTTTCAGGGGTTTAAACACCTTCATCCCAAGTCGTGGGAGAGAAATTGAAACTTCTCATGGTAAATGCTATCCGTGATGGAAAGTCTGCTATTGATAGATTGTTATTTGATTTAATTTGTTTCCAAGGAGAAGAGTGCAACCAACTTCCATTTTCCCACTTGCGCGGGGGGCGGGGCGGGTGAGGGGAGGGAGGGGGGGTAATGGGTGTTCGTGTAATCAGTGATGCTTAGATCGTGGAGTGCTGACATGGGTTGCATGCTTAAAAGCAATGGCACATTTGTTATCACATACAGAGGAATCTTATTGAACAAAAAGCCGTAGAACTTTTAGCTGAGATCTCATCCAAAGGATTTGAGCACAGCATCCAGACATTACAATGTATTCCGCCTCTGTTGTTGATATTTCCGTGCTTCGTTGCTTCTTTGATGGACCAGTCTAACCGAATCCTATCTTCCAAGAAACTGAGCACTTCCCGACGTACTTCTTCTTGAATCTTGACATCCTGTATGATCCGCATCTGCATAAGCTGTTAGTGACATGGCGTTGTCTTTCGGATACCAAAGACCCATGTTAATGGTTCCTTTCAAGTACCGAAAGACACGTTTGATAGCTTCAATGCTTTTTGGTAGGCCTTAGCCTGATATCTACACACATGCAAACACGAATAAAAGGTCGGTCCTACTGCTGTAATTTACATTAGGAGCCAACCATTCCTCTAAATTGGAAGTTTGGGTTTAACTGAATCCCCATGAGAATCCTCGTCCAGTTTCAATCAATCCACCATTGGGTGTATCGACATGTCAGCGAGATCCATTCCAAAATTTCTGTTAATGATTCGAGAGGCATATTTCGCATGGTAATAAAGAGCCTCCGTTACTTTGAGACGTGTAGTCCCAAAGAAAATATAATTGTCCCCCAATCGACATCTGAAATTTGGAGCTCATCTCTTTTGAAAAAAGTTGTATACACGCATTATGATATGTAGAGGCAAAAATGATGTCATCTACGTATATTTGAACAAGTAGAATATGTTTGCCTGATTTGCGTGTGAATACGTTGGATCTTACTACACCCTTTAATAAATATTGTATAGCCAACAGGGACTTTGAGAGTGGTCATAAGATCACTCCCTTGGGCATGCTTTAGGCCCATAAAGAGCTTTCTTCAGACGAAAGAACTGATTATTGGTTCTCCTGGTCATCAAATCCTTCAGGTTTGACTGACAAGAATTCTTCTTGAGAGATCACCATTCAAAAAGTGCCGAGGGATTGGGGAGTAGGGGCTAGGGGGCCGAGAGGGGCTGGTAGACGAATCAAGGTCTTGGTTGCGGCATTGGCAATGAATATTCTGATGGCCTCTATCCGTGCAACTGGAGCAAATGATTCTTCAAAATCAATACCTTCCTCCTGACGATATCCCTTTGCAACTAACCGAGCTTTATTTTTCAGTACATCACCATATTCATCAAGCTTCACTTTGTAGATCCACTTGAGAGCGATAACCATAACATAGATTGGGCGAGGTACTAATTCCCATACTTCAAGTCGATAATTTCTTGGAATTTGGGGGGGGCGGGGGCGGGACGAGAGTGCGGCGATGGCTTGAAACCAGCAGTCTTCTATCACGGCCATTTTGAAGTTCTTGGGTTCGACTTTGGACAGTTCAGTATGGAAACAACACCACAAAGCATCGGATGCTAACTGTTTTCTGGTAGATACAGGACGAGAGGGATTGCCAACGATGTTATCAAGAGGGTGATCTTTGGTCCATCTTCTGAGATGATCTGGTGGTTGAGTAACTTGGTTGGGTTCAGCTAAACTAACATCCCCTGATGTTGACTGTGCAGAACTAGGTTCTCCTTTAAAATAGTGTTAACTGATGAGGAAGGTCAGCTTGAGTGAATTGAGGTGTCTTTGATAGTTGGTCCATTGCACAACCTTGAGGAAAGACTGGAGGATGCACTTGTAAGGATGACAGTGAATGACTTGTAGAAGGTGCATCTTGAGCAATCGATGTAGAAACAGATGTATTCGTAGAAACAATTGGCGCGTTAACAACAGTAGCCGTAGGTACTGGTTCACTATCTGTAGATTGCTCAAAGTCTTCGATGACACGTTCGTCTGTTATGAGCTTCAGGTTTTCATGAACCTTTGGGTAGGCTGTCGCGAGGAATTCATCATCCATGTGCTCAGGGTTTGGTCCAGCAAGAGACACATGTAATTTTCCAGAGTTTGATCCAGTCTGGTTTTCATCAAGTTCAATGGTTCATTCCTTCAGAGCCACTATTTTTAGAAGCATCCTAACCTTGTTCGTCACCAACATTTAGAATTTCAGTATCAGTCTCACTGTTTACCTTTTCTGAATTACCACCAGATTCAGCATCTGCATGAGATAGAGTTTCACGAACCATCTTTGTGGATGTAGCATCCTCAGGATGTACAGTAGGTCCAGTAGTTTCATCCTGAGATGCTATAATCCACCTCTGGAATATGCATTAATCCATGGTACGTTGTTTCTTTGGCTTATGCAGTTCCAGAAGTGACTTTGCAGCTTGTACATCTGTAGCACTGCCTTTCCCCTTAACTTCAACTACTGGGAGTTTTCTGGTGGTCTATGGAGCAGGTTCACGAATAGCCACTCTGTTAACATGTGCTTGACCATATGCCTGAGAGACTTCCAAGCTCATTTGAGTACCTTGTTATAGATTGTACTCATAATCATCCATATGAGGTTCAGGAGCCGGTTGAACTTCATCTTCATCAACCAGTTTAAAGGAACTCTTCTCCTTGTGAATGATATGTCCGTTTTACCAGCTGGAGGTGACTCGAATGGGTGAGCTGAGGTAAGCTAGTAATGACATTTAAGGCCTTCTGAAGAAGATCAGCACTTAGAGTAAGCCAGTGCTCATTGACTTGAAAGCTATAAACCCCAGTCTTTACATCATGAGTCAGAGTATTCCAGAATAGCTGAATATAGATAGAAGGGACATTTGCTGATTTAGTGAATGCCCTAACAATGTTTGTGTTCTGACGAATATCAACTGAAATGCGGAAGATAGGATTCTTTTGCAACTTCTGTAGATCCAAGAGAAGGTTTCCCTTTCTAATCTGTAACCACTCCGAGCAATGAAGGATCTGTTCATCTCTTCTTTTTCACATCTCTTTCACATTCGATCGTTTCATACACATTGAGAGACCAAGTTTAACCGTGTTGATCACATTAGATTCACTATTCTCCCCTTCAAAAATTGCATATGTGATTGCCATTTTTGATCTAGTAAATTAGGATACCAGCTGATCTACCAACCTGGTATTCATCAAGTTCAATGGTTCATTCCTTCAGAGCCACTGTTTTTAGAAGCATCCTAACCTTGTTCGTCACCAACATTTAGAATTTCAGTATCAGTCTCACTGTTTATCTTTTCTGAATTACCACCAGATTCAGCATCTGCATGAGATAGAGTTTCACGAACCATCTTTGTGGATGTAGCATCCTCAGGATGTACAGAAGGTCCAGTAGTTTCATCCTGAGATGCTATAATCCACCTCTGGAATATGCATTAATCCATGGTACGTTGTTTCTTTGGCTTATGCAGTTCCAGAAGTGACTTTGCAGCTTGTACATCTGTAGCACTGCCTTTCCCCTTAACTTCAACTACTGGGAGTTTTCTGGTGGTCTATGGAGCAGGTTCACGAATAGCCACTCTGTTAACATGTGCTTGACCATATGCCTGAGAGACTTCCAAGCTCATTTGAGTACCTTGTTATAGATTGTACTCATAATCATCCATATGAGGTTCAGGAGCCGGTTGAACTTCATCTTCATCAACCAGTTTAAAGGAACTCTTCTCCTTGTGAATGTTATGTCCGTTTTACCAGCTGGAGGTGACTCGAATGGGTGAGCTGAGTCTGCAGGAGTGACATTTAAGGCCTTCCGAAGAAGATCAGCACTTAGAGTAAGCCAGTGCTCATTGACTTGAAAGCTATAAACCCCAGTCTTTACATCATGAGTCAGAGTATTCCAGAATAGCTGAATATAGATAGAAGGGACATTTGCTGATGTAGTGAATGCCCTAACAAAGTTTGTGTTCTGACGAATATCAACTGAAATGCGGAAGATAGGATTCTTTTGCAACTTCTGTAGATCCAAGAGAAGGTTTCCCTTTCTAATCTGTAACCACTCCGAGCAATGAAGGATCTGTTCATCTCTTCTTTTTCACATCTCTTTCACATTCGATCGTTTCATACACATTGAGAGACCAAGTTTAACCGTGTTGATCACATTAGATTCACTATTCTCCCCTTCAAAAATTGCATATGTGATTGCCATTTTTGATCTAGTGAATTAGAATACCAGCTGATCTACGTTGATCCACTTAACGACTGAACGAGCATGGAAAAAATATGAAACTTGTTGATGAGAATGATCAAGAACAAGAAGATTTCTCTTCTGTTGAAGATAAAGCGCACTGAAGCGTACACCTTTCTTCTCTTTAAGGAACGGGGCCTGAAGAGATGCCAGCAGACGCCTTTGTGACATTTGAGAAACGAGGTTTGAACTGATTTGTTTAAACGTCTTTTGACAATGAAGACCGAGGCTTGAACTGCTGTGTTCAAACATCTTAAGACATTGAGGAGCGAGGCCTGAACTGATTTGAGCAGACATCATTTGATGAAGAACGAGGCTTGAACTGTTTTGTCCAAACATCATTTTAGGCTCGGGTCCTGAACTGATGCGTACAGGAGCCATCCATTCCTCTAAATCGAGTTTTGAACAGCCTGAGTCCAGATACCAAAGGATGATCTGTACCACCTGCATTTGAAAATAGTCAAATTTGGAGGGTTTGGAATTTCAGATCCCCAATTTGTGTTGGGGTCCTGTTGGTTAGCTGACATAGTAGTACATGTCACAGGAAGCCTAGTTAAAGGGCACAGTTCTCCTAAGGCAAATTTCTTTCCTGTGGGTCTCCATTGATAACCACAATTAAGTTTTCCTGAGGTGAATTTCTTTCCTGTGGGTCTCCATTGATAACCAACATTAGCAAATAGTTTACCCGTTGCTTTCCAAACCTGCTTGGTCTTGTTCAAACTGTTATCAGACAGTTTGCCTTTTGGTTGCCAAATCTGCTTGGTCTTGTTCAAACTGTTATCAGACAGTTTGCCTTTTGGTTTCCAAATCTGCTTCCCTTTATTCAAGACAATTTTAACAGTGGGGGTAGCATAATTTAAACATTTGTTACACGTTTTGCACACAGATTTAGAATTCGAATTAATTACAACACGCTTAGAGCTAATGCTAGAATCAACCCAATTCACAGATGCAGAATTCTAATTAATTACAACATGCTTAGGAGCTAATGCTAGAATCAACTCAATTCCACTTTTGTCCTAACATCCTTATTTGTTCAAGGAATGGTCTTAGTACTTTCTTTTATTCACACTCCTTAGCTGCAGGATCCTATTATGCTTTGTATTGCTTTCTAGGCTTTGAATCGCTTAGCACGAGTGAAACTGCCTTTACCCTGTAGAAGGAATCACCTTGACATTAGACGTTGAGTTTTCATTGGTGCACTCCATGTTGCTGTGTGGTTTATTAGTAGATTACTCATTAATACAGTAAAAGTAAACTTCTTTTTTCTAGTTAAAGGGATAGAAGGAGCCTTGCTATCTCTTTCGGTGAATTCTTTAGGGCAAGTGCCAATAACATATTCTACCAATTCTTGAGAAAGCTTAGTGTATTGACAAGCATAGTTAAGTACATTATCCAGTGGTTTAACTACTCTAGCTTCCGCTATAATCTCCCTAACTGTTTCTACACTCTCCTTAAATGGTTGATATAGGTTTTAAATAAGCAGTCCTATTGTTCTTTTAAACAGAGGGATTGGTTCTACATCGATGGCATACATACCAGGAGCAAGGAACTTTTGTTTTGATAGAACTTCCTAGCGCAACATTCAGATTGCCGTATCTAATTGACCTTTAGATCCTCAATCTGTGTTAACAAGGAAGATGTCTTTTCATTAGTGGAAGCACGCGTGATCTGAATAAAAAAACCCCTTCAAAAAATAACAAATTTCCTTGTAATGCTGCTTCACCTCTTCCGTTCTACCTAACGTATTCAATTTGTTCAATAAGAGCATGGATCAAGTCGTAGCAGTAAAGGCGCACAACCTTCTTCATTCACATTAGAGACAAGAACTTTCAAGTCTCTAATCAACGTTGTCTTTTTCTTGAATCAGCTTTTCCTAGATTGTTAATCTTAAAAATGAGTTAAATTCAGAACATCCAGAGAAAGTTTTGATTTGTTATTGTCAAAACTTTCTGTAAGTGTTGATACTTTCAATTGCAAATTTAAGGTATTCCCTTATCCAAGTTTTTGAAATATGTTTTGACACATTATGAACTTTAGAACATCTTCAGCTTCAAGATCAAAACGTGATTTTTCCAACATCAAACAACATTATTCGACAAACAATTAGCAAATCAGATTCTCATTTTTCAATGAGAAGGTTTTTTCTTTACCAATTTCAGCACATTGCTTGTCCAACTGACATCTAATCCACCTCATCTGACATTTGATCAAAAATTTCTTCCATTACTTTAACTTCTTTAAAGAGGGCCGTTTGAACTCCTACAAAGTGTTCTTTAAGAGTTTTAAAAAATGGAATAACTTCAGTGAGGTAACATCTTTTTGTTTGTTCAAAACCTCTTTCCCCTTCTGTAAACACCTGTTAGGTGATTCCTTCTTTTTGCAAAGTTTTGTCAAATTCCGTAAAAAGGTTGTGTGAGACATAATGATTACTCTTTCACCTTGACTTTTAGTTGGAAGAACTCTGGGACAAGCTTGACAGGAGAATTTTTGGTGGATAGCACTGTCAATGCTGAAAGTGGTTTTGGAACTGAGGTCTCAGCCTTTTTCCTGTCATTATTATCTATGGACCAAAATATCTGTTCTGGGGTCAGATTTCTTTGTGGAGCAAAGGTTGCAAGAAGGTTCTCCTTCGAGTAATCTGGGGGGGGGGGGGGCAATCCTAACTTTATTTTCCACACATAGAGGGCTTTTCATTTTCTCAAGCATTCTTTTCCTAGTTTATCTCAGACATACACGAGTGTCCTCTGAGTCATGCACAAACAAGCGTGCATGATTGGACATGACTAATACATGACCATTATAGAGGGCAGGTTGAACTTGCTTTGCACGGGTGAGACATAAGGGATTTTTGTAGCCTATCGCTACCTTGTTCTTTTCATCATAAAACGATTTTGGTTTACATATCATGTGAACCGTTTGAACAGACTGATCTTGTTTGTATAATCTATCTTCAACCTTTTCTTTTAGCCTTTTAATGTCTAAAAACTCTTCAAGGAATTTGTCTTCTTTTTGTTTAAAATCCTTTTTCAAAATGATCGCTTCTTCCCTCATTATCTTATGATGGTTAAGGGTAGAACGAAGTTGCAATTGTGCAGAATGAAGTTCCGATTTTAAAGAAGTTTCTTTTCGATTTCGGTCAGAGATAATTATTCTCATTTGTTCATCAATCTTTCGTTCTCTATCAGTTAATTCAAACTTAGCCCGTTGTTCATACACCCCGACCAGTTCCTTATATCTCGCAAGTTCAGAAGTCAATGTGTCATTAACTACTTTAACCTGCTTATTTGCTGACATACTTTGGACACCCTGTTCATGCATTTCATCGAGAATTGACATCAATGCATCATTTCGTACAGAAGATACATTACTTTGTACAACATGT
Source organism: Tanacetum coccineum (assembly GCA_026074375.1). Lineage (NCBI taxonomy): Eukaryota > Viridiplantae > Streptophyta > Magnoliopsida > Asterales > Asteraceae > Tanacetum > Tanacetum coccineum. The sequence continues at coordinate 16,755 of BQNB010038197.1, read as the reverse complement.
TCTTCGTTGTCTTCCACATACTGATCATACGGAATAATATTACTATCACTCGTATAGTCAGCATCAGAGTCAACAACGTAGTTGTGTTGTACATCGCTTTGCATCTCGTGTACTTCATGATACTCATCCATATGATCTACAAAGGTATCATGATCTTGTACCTCAAACGGAGTATTCGAGTCATATGATGGCCCGGCTTCATCGTAGATTGGATCTTCAGATGAAAGATTTGCCATGAACATGGTCTGTGTGGTGGGAGCCTCATCAACATCAGAGTCGAATGCATCGCATTGATCAGCTTCAAAGACATGGTCCACATTGAGTGCCAAATCATCCACATCATCATCAAAATTGGTGACCTGTTCTCCTGCAAGAAACAACAACTGCTCTTCATCCAGTACAGCACCATTTTCATGAGCATTCATCAGCAGCATCTTGTCTTTGAAGTAGTCTGAATCCTGAGGACGCTTTGGTTGTGGACATTCTCGTGCTATGTGCCCGATTCCTTTGCAGTTGTAGCACATAATGGGTTTATCTTGACCAGGATTCATGTTTCCAACTCTGTTCTGACCTCCAACATTCCCAGCTACAACATTTCCTCTTGCATTGTTCCTCTGAAATGGTCTTCCTTGATTATTCGCATTGTATCTACCTCGAACATCCTGAACAACAACTCTGCCGTCTTGAACTGTAGCATTGTTCCTTGCGTTTGAGGAAGTTCGGAGTTGATTGTTCGTTTGAGGAAGATGTGCTTTTAATGATTGATTGAGGAGGGCAAGTGTGTTGGTTAGGCTTTCAATCAAGTTATCCGTTGAAGTGCTTCCTGTGTCCATTTGACAGTTATCAACAATTGATTCAGTTGCGTGGCTTAATGATGTCCAATTGAATTTATCAGCATATTGATGGTTGTTTTTGAGGAATTGTGGAGACTTAGATGATTGTGTTGGATACTTTATGAACGAGGCATTAGACACTTAGTGCCAAAGGATCATTAGTTTGTTGAATGAACCTTCATCATCATTTTGTTCTCATTAGCATGTCAGCCTCATGTTGCTTTAAGTAAGCATACAACTGATCAAAGTTAGACTCTTTCAAAACCTTCTGTTGAGTTTTACTTAGTTATGAATCTGCTCCATTCAGGTAACATGTTGTTGCAAATTTAGAGTTAGCTGCATTCTGGACATGGTCATCTTGATGTTTCTCCATGTCATTAATGAAGCTTTGTAAATCGGAAATAGTATACTTGAATGTTTTCCTTTTGATTTAGCAGAAGTGTTCAAATTCAATAATTGAGATTCTCAGTCATCCTTTGTTAACTCAGAGCCTTCCAGAATCATCTTTACATTGTCCCAAATATCTTTGGCGTCAGTAAAGTGGTTGATGAATGTGTAGATGTCTTTTGGTTATACCTTGAGTAAGATATTCGTAGCTACCGAATGTCAGCTTTATACCGTCCCTTTTGTTCGGCTGAAAGGTCGGCAAAGTCTCTAGCACTTCTGTGACCTTGATGAAGTGCTCCCTCCACCTCCTTCAGTAAGGGGTTATTCTCATTGTTCACATTTGAAATGGACCTTCAGTAATTGATTTCATTATATTTCTCCATTAATTCTTTTCCCAGACAATAATAGACGAATCGTTGTTGCCTGATTCAAAGTTGTTCTATCAGCATTGGTGGGCGGGTATCGGAACCGGCATATGGATATCTTCTGGATACCATATTAGACATCTTATTGATGTATTGGTTATAAATGCAATTAACGTTCCACGGGATTTTAAAAGTCTAAGATTTAATCCGATAAGAAGTTTAACGGGAATTTACAAAAATCAATAGAAAATAACCGTAATTGTTAAATTGGTTGTGGTATTTGGTTTGTGGGATTTGTTTTGAAATTTGGCGCAAGATTGGATTATGAAAAAAATAATTTTACCCTATTACACAAAAATCTAAATTTGGTGTAAACAATAAGCTAAAAAGGCTATAAAAAAATATATTTTACTTAATTTTTTCTGCAAAAAGTGTCGCTAAAAAGGTTTGTCGACCGAATATATTTTTACCTATTTACCATAAATTTTGAATTTGATGTAAAAAAAAGTTAAATTGACTATAGAAAAGGGATTACAACAATACTTAATATTTCGCCAAAAAAGTGTCGCTTAAAAGGGGTGTCGTCTGGACTTTTCTATCATTACGCCGCTTTGAAATCAACCAAACCGCCTCCTATTGATTGAGCAAACCGCTCCTAACAGGCCAACTCGCCGCCAAGATCTTACTAGGCAAACCGTCGTGGTTTTGAAGTAACTCGCTGCCTAGTTTTGTTAACTAGCTGGATCAATAAAATAATCAAACCGTGTCTATATGTTTTTGTTCAACCGCCGTATAAGCAAATCGCCACCGAGGGTCTAAACCGCCTGGGGTATTTTCGTATTTCTTGTATTAAAATATTCAAAACTCCTTGGTACTGTCAAAACGCTCCAATAAGGCAAACTCGACCTTTTGATTTTTAAGCAAACTCGCCGACAATAAAAATAAGCAACTCGCCTCTATGGACCTGGGCAACTTTTTTGCAGGCTCCTTTTTCCTAAATATCGGTTTTTGTCACTTTATTGTTCACTCGCCGTGTAGAAAATAATAAAATAAGCAAACCTCCACGAAGAACACTTGGGACGAATTAAGCAAAATTCAAGACATTATGATCTTTCTAGCACGATTCTAAGTCTACAACATACAGATTTTAAGTGTGTATATGCCGATTAAACACACCTTAATCGTATATCTTTGGGAATCTTTCCAATATGATGCAAATCTCATGAAGAACACAAAAATTAAATTCGAATCTTTTTAGCTTTATAATCGTGCTAGGAGCTGTTAATCCATTTGTTATGGCAACAATACATCTTGTTTAAACATGAAGAGCCAAGAGAATACACCAGATATCATACAAATTAGCCCGAATTGCCTTTTGAGCCCGTGGGCTTTCTAAGCTCAAAATAAGGACGAGTTAGAGCTTATATTACATTTGAATCCAACACGAATCCACATAGGCTCTGATACCAATTGTAGGATCGTTTTATTCATAAACCACCGGGTGTTCGTTTCTTGTGATGGCTGTTTCTAAAGAGAGAAACACATTGAGATAATTTTCTAGAGAGAGAAAGTGTATGTGTTAAAGTGAAAATGATTATTGACTAGCTTGCCTCTTCCAAAGTTGGAAGAGGCTTTTTATAGTTGTTAAAAAATTTAGGGGTATTTGTACCCGGCTTTAAAACCGAAGACATACGGATAAAACTATTACATTACGAACTTTAATAAACAATAAATATACGGGATGACCGAGCCTTTTACTCATATCTAACAATAAATATATATATATACATATATATATATATATATATATATATATATAGAGTTAGGATCAAATAAGAAGTTTTCTTAAAATAAGAAGGATAAAAAGTAACTATAACCGCATATCCGAGATGCACAGACTTAAATTAGATGCATCTTTATAATCTTAGATGCATATAATAAGCTTCATAATGTGTTTTTTAGCTTATAATCTAGATGCATTATATATATATATATATTAACATATATATTTTACTTTAAATTATATTATATACACAATATATATATAGAGTTAGGGGATCACAATAAGATGTTTTTTAATATTAGAAGGATAAGAAGTAACTATAAACCTCATATCGAGCATGCACCGACTGAATTGAGATGCATCTTTATAAAATTAGATTGCTTTTTAACGCATCTTTATGTGTTTTTTAGCTTTGAATTAGTTATCAGATACGTATATGTAGAATGCATTTCTATATTTTCTCTTGTTTTTTGTTCTCTACATGTGCCAAAAATATGATAGATTCAATTTGCATCAATCTATGCCAACAAATTAAACGTTCGAAACTCATAATGGTGCTCAAAATGAATAAAAATGCATCTAATGCAAGTCGTCTGCATCTTATATTGTGTGGTTTTATGTTCACTTCTACCATTTCTTATTTTAATTGTATTTCTCTCACTAGATCTTAACCTTCTATAAATATATTATATAGTATATATGTAATATATATTTATATATATATATATTATATGTATATATATATATGTATATATATGTATATATGTATATGTATATGTATATATATATATGTATATGTATATATATATATATATATATGTATATGTATATATATATATATATATATATATATATATATATATATATATATATATATATATATATATATGTATATATATATATATATATATATAGTAGGAATCGAGTGAGAAGTAAATTAAAAATAAGAATTTGTGAGAAGTGACTAAAATCATACATTTGAGATGCAACGACTTGCATTAGATGTATTTCTATTCATTCACATGCACCATTTTGAGTTTCGAAAGTTAATTTGATATGTAGATGGTGCAAATTGATTTTCATGATTTTGGCACATGTAGATGAACAAAAAATAAGAGAATAATGACATGGCATCTATTATTCGTCTTTTGCATCTAATTAAAAAGCTAGACACGGAAACACATTATGATGCATTATAATGCAGCTACGATTATTAGAGATGCATCTAATTTAAGTAGGATGCATTCTCGGATATGAGGGTTATAATTACCTTCTTATCCTTCTTATTTTAAGAAAACTTCTTATTTGATCTTAACTTCTCTTCTATCTCTATCTATATATTTATATTATTAATATATAGGCCTCTTGTTCAGTGAAAAAGGTTTTTATTTTGAGAGATGATGTAGAAATCTACGTTTGAGCAAATGATTTATTTTTTTGGATTTGATTTACAAGTTAACTTTTCATTTAATAGTGAATCATAGTTATTAATCACCAAATTTGATTCACTTATCATTGCTAAAAAATCTGAGTTATGGTATTGATTCTTAAATTTGTATAGAAGATTTCAATATTTTACTTATATTGCAATATCGAAGAGATTTTTTAACTTTGGATCGAATTTTTTTACACATTTTAAATTTTATCACATTATAATATGTTTTACGTTTGGAAAAACTTGAATCAAAGTTAATTATATTTCTCTTTTTGAATACCATTCTCAATTTTCTCATAATAAAACTTTCTCAATTGATACGGATTTAGATATATACTATATATATATATAGTCACACACACACACAATATTATGCCCAAGCCACCGAACCAATCAAAGACTCGTTTTCATCTCAAACATATTTTCATAACACTTGCACTATCTTTGATGGACTCTAGCGCCAGAAAGTCCTAACGGGTACTTATATATGTATATATATTTATATATTTATATATACTTATATTTTTATATTATATATTTATATGCCAAGAATCTGAACCTATACACTACTCGTTTTCAACACGCCTATATATTAAAACTTTCAATCTGTGTTGGGACTCTTAGCGCAAATATTTAAGTATTATATATCATATATATATAATATATTTATTTATATATATATATATATTATTTATACATATACTTTATTTAAGATTCACATAATGAGAAAGTAGATTTTTAATATGAAAGGATAAGAAGTAATTCTAGCCAATCATTTAAATTATGTGTTTAAGGGCATTAAAGTAATTACATTCTAATTGGTCTCCTTTTTTCTCCTCCTTACAACTCCTTTTTCTCTACCACAATACACTAGTTAATAATTTCCAATTAGAAAGCGTGACACTTCTCCATATTTTCATTATCTCGATCCTTTTAATTTTTCCATAAATTCATGTACTTATGTCATACTTTTGGGTGCATGAGTTAGAGATGCATTATCAATTTGTTCTTTTCAAAGCTTTAAAATTTGAATTTATTAGCAGATGCATCACTTTGTTTCTTTTAACTGTTGATATGCGTCGATCATTTTTTTGTACAAATGGATGAACAAAGTAGATACATCATTATCTATATATTTTGCATGAGTTTAAATATAACAAATGTATCAGTGTAGCTAATGTTAGACAATGAAAACCTTGTAGGTTATGAGTTAGAGATGCATTATCAATTTGTTCTTTTCAAAGCTTTAAACTTTTAGGTGCATGAGTTAGAGATGCATTATCAATTTGTTCTTTTTAAAGCTTTGAAAGATGAATTTATTAGCAGATGCATCACTTTGTTTCTTTTAACTGTTGATATGCGGCGATCATTATTTTGTACAAATAGATGAATAAAGTAGATGCATCATTATCTATATATTTTGCATGAGTTTAAATATAACAAATGTATCAGTGTAGCTAATGTTAGACAATGAAAACCCTGTAGGTTATGATTTATTCTTCATCACCATTTATAATGGTGTAAATCCTAATGCCCTAAACCCACAAACCGGATTTAGGTTTATTATCCACTAATAGCTAAATGCATTAATTGGAACTTAAGAATTAACATCCTCAAAGTCACACCATTCATCCACCAACGTTTTAATACAAATAGTCGATAGATGGATGGATCGGGCGCATCTAATCCGATTAACAAGCATCAATATTAATAAATGCATCCATAATAGATAGATGCATCGATTGGTCGCATCGAATCTGGTTAACAAGCATTGATATATAATATATAGATGCATCGATATATTTACACGAATAAACCCACGAGTTTAGATGCGTAAAACCGATTAAGCTCATGTGCTTAGATGCATGTCGAATAATATTAACAATTTGTTAGGCTACGTACCAAAGTTTAACAATGGATGCAGACACCTATCATGCATTATAACTCAGTGAAAGAAGCTCGCTTAGATGTGGAATAAACAAGATGCATGATCGAGGTTGACATTATTTGCAACGATGTTAGTATTATTAGATGCATCTATAAGTAGACCCATGCATCTAAATAATTAAAAAATACGCATGGTGAGTCAGTTAAAAAAATATATGGAAACCACATATTTCATTGTCTCATAGTGGTGCAAAACACGAAATGACGGACATTGATTAAATTAAAAACTAAAAAGTTTTATGGTTGAAAGTAACGGTTTAGTGAGAGAAAATGGAGTTAAATCAAATTTACGCTTGTACCCTTCAGCTTCTAATAAAATAGGGTTAAGTTGGTTGGTTATTACTAGTATGCCATTATTTAATCTTATCCGTTGATGTAAGATCTAACGGATGAAATTACTTCTTATCCTTCTCATTATTATTAATATTCTCATTGGATCCCTACTCTCTCTCTCTTCCCTCTATATATATATATTATATAATTTATATTTTATATATTTTATATATATGTTATATATATTACCAAGCCCACAAACCAATCCACGACTCATTTTTAACACGCCCTCTATCCTTAACCTTTCAACCTTTGATGGACTCTAGCGCAAAAAGTCTAAGGAACTTATCTTAAGACACGTCCCATCACCACGCCACGGGTCGAGCCAACTCACTCATACTGCATGGTTAAGCTAAAGAATATATTCAATGGATCTTCGACATTATTCAAGTATTTAACTAAGAATAATTCTCGATGTCGTTGTGTTACACCCATGATCCATTTATGATTGTTAGTGTAAAGCCCATAAGAGGCCCATGGCCTATTTACGCTTTTAGGGTTTTTACTCTACTTTTTGTTGAAACTCCCGCTGATAACGATTTGCGGGATTGTAGGTTTTAACTTGGAAGGTACGGTTGCGGAATGGTTTCAGTAGATGTCAAGGAATGGTTTGATCACTACTTATGCAAAGTTGAGGGAAGTGTTTAATCGTTTGGACCATCAAAAATATGTGATGATTTGCGGGAGGGCGTTAATCGAAGTTGTTGCAAATATGGGTTCGGTTGAGGATTATCAACGGAATTTAAAAAACACTGAATAGCGGTTCCGGATATACAAGACTCCTTGCTTCATCTTTTCTATATCTCTGGGACTCAAGCTCAACCTTCAATCGGAGTTGTTAGTTCGTAGGTCCAGCCACGTTGGTGTGATGATTCTCCTTAGCCCGTATCTCCGAGCTCTTTTTGATGCAATTGCAAGAGAAAAGAGCTGAACATTAAAGAGTTTGATGCTACACTCATCATTGCAAGTGAGAAGCTTCACCTTGTGGTTAAAGGGCCCTAGATGCTAGTGAGGTTAACATTCTATCTTTGACGAAGTGAAGACCCTAATTTTTAGAGCCAAGAAAAAGGCTGTTGAATTGTGAGAGCATTATATGTTCATCGCTCTTAAAGTGGTATTTTCAGGGCCTGTGTTGTGGTTTGTAGCGTGATTGAAGATGTTTTCCGATATTGATGAGGTTACGTGGAAGGCATGCAGGTTCGTGACAAGTTTGCCAAATTTTTCAAAGATAAAGGAAGTGTGGAAAAGGTACTTAGTGCAACAAAGTTACCAGAAGGTGGGAACTCTCATTCAGCATATTCTCTGTATCACCTTGAGGGCGTGGTGAATTTTGAAGGAGTGAGAATGATTCATTCATATCAAACACATAAGTCTCTTCCTCATCATCCTCATCCGCTAAATACCATAACTTTTCTAAATATGAATTCATGCTTTTTTTGCCATCTTCTTATCTTCCATGACCAAGTATTCTTTGAATGTGATTCACTCCATTCAAGCTACTAAAAAGAATTAGAAAATCGTCAGTAGGATAAGTTCAGAAGAAAGAGAATACTAGAAAACTAAACACGAATACTGAATATGAAAAAGTAAATCTGCTACTGTATTAGATGATCGATACGTCGTATTCAATATAATGAATACGTCATATTAATGTTTGATGTCGAATACGCTGTATAAATTTTTGAAAAGTAGATACTCCTTATTCAAAATGGATGTGATAACATTAATATTTCACTAAACTAACACATGATCCAGAGGTCAGGGAGGATAAAAGTAATAAGTTTCCATTTACTAGATTAGAGAGAGAAAGGAAAGAGTGTGTGTGTTTCTAGAGAGAAGGAGGAGAAAACACACACACTTATGAGATACAAATGATTATCCTCACCCCTCAATGGAAGTATAGAGGGGTTATATAGACCTTGACACACCACACTATACTATATTAACATTTCTAGTCCTTGTGTATCATGCCTATATTATATCTATTGTAATTTCGTATAAGTCGACATATTTTAAGGCTAATAATCTTCCCCCAATATTTTGACATACGGAATTACTTACAATGTTCCAAACAAGTACAAATACAAACAAAATAAAGTCTTCCAAAGCGCTTCTAATACTGAAGATGACGTCTTTGTCTTCGAGTATTGATACTTGTACTCCAGCATAGATCTTCTGTGTCTTTACTTGTTCTGGAACCATTGTAGTTTGCATGAGTTGGATTAACTTCCTCCTAATTCATGCAGCATGTCTCAAAAAGCTTTCTTCATAGACTCCTTTTTGGCGAAGTTTCTAAATCAGCTTCCCCGAAACCAACATATGTATCTTGACCAGATTCTAAAACTTTGATGTAGCTCGAACGATCTTCTAACATTGACATTCAAAGTGCACAACAAAATTTTGTAGAAGAATCAGCCAACTACACCAACTAATATTGCTCATATACTGTATCATGATATTTGGTCTTGGTGAATATTCGTTTAGGGAACATGCAAGAAATCAGCAACACTTTTCTCACGCTTGCAGAATACTTCACACAAACCATACTAAGTAAAGTAGTATAAACAACTTCCCCCTAGAAGTTGACCTGATTACATCAAAGTACACGTGTTCCCCCATGATGGTTTTGAACTCTCGGAAGCATCATTGACGTGTACGACCATATACTCAAGAATTTCTTGTCATAAGCAATAATCTTGAAAAGTTATGAAATATATTGAAGAACTTTGAAAGAGTGTGCTTAGACTGTGAAATACCATTGACATTCTGTAGCTTCAAATATCCCGTGAGAATTGTTGATTACATCTCAACCTTTAAACTCTCTGGCTAACTTACTAACCTCGTATTCTGTCGGCTATTGTTGTGATCACTTGGTGAAGTAAACCCGATATACCAAACTTGAAACTGAAGTAAAATCCTCTAAATTTGTTACTTAAGCTTGCATTATTGTTGATTGAAGTATGGTGCAAGATTAAATCTTTAAGTACTCTATAACCAATATCAAAAGTATCAAAAGTACCAAACCTTTTGAACATCCACATCTGCATCTACGTGTGACACTGAGCACTATAATGTAACTCCTTTAAGTGATAGCCATAACCCGTGAGTACTACAATGTAAATCCTTACATCGGGTATAACTAGATAATCTAAGTCTCAAACATAAGTTGTATACATTCAAGCACGTCATCAACCAATAGAGTAGGTTTGAAGAAAAGGGGTAGAAAGTAGAAGGAAGTCTTGATGATGAAATAAGTAGACGCCTTCGTGAAACCCACTTCAATCTCAAATAAGGGATACCAAATCAACTTCGTGATCACTTGTCATTTAGAATCCTAATCTATAGTCGGATTGACATTTTAATGAATATTTAATATAGGATTATTTTGGCATTAAGTGTTGGGTTTACTTTGGTTTTATGGAAGGTGTTTAAGATTGGTGCTTGACGACAACAGTTGTATAACCCGCCTAAATGCACAGTGCATAAATCGCCTAATTTAGCAATGCATAAATCGCCTAATTTAACATTACATAAATCGCCTGTTGTGACTTGACATAAATCGTCTGATAATGAGTACATAAATTACCCAAATATTATCTTTGTACATAAATCGCCTGATGTTAAGTTGCATAGATCGGCTGCATAAATTAGATAAAAAAGTTGCATATCTCGCCTAAAAAATTACATAAATCGACATGGAAGTAGCACCACATGGCATCGGTAGCTAGTTGGCATCTTGTAGATACAGGTTTTGATGAATTGCCGATGATTATCACTAACGGATGATCTTTTGTCCATCTTCTAATGTATGTTTGAGGTTGTTGGAAAGAATGCATGTTTGAAGTGTCTACAATCGTTGATAATGACTCAACAGAACTGGTAAGTGGAGGAGCGAATGAATTTGTAAATGTATCACAGTTAAACTTTGCATCTTCGTCTTCATTATTTGGTTCTTCAACATTGGTAGACTGAATTAGAGTTGTTGTTGTTTCAGTTATCGGTGTAGTACTTGGAGATGGAGCATCTTTATCAATAGAAGTAGAAAAAGAAGCCCCGACTATATCTTGTGATAGTGGAGTTGCAGCAAAAATAGTTATAGATACAACACTTGGTTAATGCTTAAAGTACTCATCGAACATTGGTTGAAACAGCAGATCCAAATCATTCTTTGAGGGAGGTTTAGCTAATGTTGAAGTAGCCTAGTTTGGTACGAGTCCTGAACTAATTTGTCCAAAAGTCAAAGTTTGAAGCTCAGGTCCTGAACTAAATTGTTGAGAAGCCATTTTGGGAAAGTTTATCAAATTGTACATGAATTGTTAAGTAACCAATAAAGATTTTTTGCTTGGTAGTAACCAATGAAGATTCCAATATCTGTTGTTAGCTTCAGTTTACCAAGATCCTCACCATCGTTTGTTGGATAACACAATGCACCAAAAATGTGAAGGAACTTGACATTTGGTTTATGGTTTATGAGCAGTTCGTATGGAATCTTATAGTATCGGGTATCGATAAGGGATCTGTTTCAAGTATAACATGCGGTAGCTAGAGCTTTAGCCCATAGAAATAACGAAGATTTGGAGGATATAAGCAAAGTCCTTGTAGTCTCTACCAACGTATGATTATGCCTTTCAACGACATTGTTTTGTTTTAGAGTTCTTGCAACTGACATTTAATGAGTGATCTAACTATTGCTTGTAGACTTACTTGTACTTGTTTTAAAATATTGATGATCTCTTCTGGAGTCTCATCTTTTGTTATCAAAAACTTCACCCATGTAAACCGAGAATAATCATCGATGATTACTAAGAGATACTTCTTCTTGTTTATGCTTTCCACCCGCATTGGCTCACACAAGTCCATATGAAACATTTGAAGCTTTTCATTCATACTTGGTTCAGGGTTGGGTTTGTGACTTTCTTTCTTCCTCTTACCCATTTGACACGCTGAACATAAGTGGTCTTTAGCATACTTAATTTAGGCAAACCTTTGACTAGACCTTCTTTTGTAAGCTGATTCATAGTACCGAAGTTCAAGTGTGACAAACAACGACGCCATAACCAAGATTTTGTCTTCGAGGCTTTGAAGAGTAAACAAATTAGAGACGACTTCATTATTTTATCCATTGAGATTGTATAAAGATTAGTATCATGAGATCCTGAAAGTAGATCAACACCTTCTAAGTTATGTACGAAGCAAGTGTGTTTTCTGAATGCTACTTTAAGATCCGAATCACTAATGAAGAATAAATTATGACCAAGTCCTTCGACATAGTAAACTCATAAAATCAAAATTTTCCCAATCTTCAAGTCTCCATAACCCATAATAGCTGCAAAGTGATCATTGCCGAATCTGACGGTACCGATAAACTTGGAAACAAAATTGATGAGCTTGTCGCGTTGTCAAGTCGCTTGGAACAACCGAAATCTAAATATCAAAGAACAACTTCTATAATCTGCACAAAAAAACAAAGAAAAATGGAAATATATACAAAACACTGGATCCCTAACTTTTGATTGGGTTCTGAGTTGTTAGTAAACCTAGGTGACTCCTAGATATTCAAGGTGAGGATGATTTTCCTGAACCCTGGGTAGCAGATGAAGACCTAATTGATTCTCATTTAGTGGATGACTATCGCTATTAATGAAAGCTCTCGTAAGTGATTTCCTAGCTTGGTCATATCTAATATTAAGGTGAGCACTAAGTTTGACAATCGAAATCACTCTGGTTGTTAGGATTTGCCCAGGAGGTATGATTATGGCAGGAGTGGTCCTAGTAAGAGGGCACTGATTTCCTACCAAGTTAAAGGTTCTTCCAGTACGTATCCATCTATGTCCTACAGTGATAAATATCCTTCCCGTTGGTTTCCATGCATTCTTTTCTTTTTGTTTGACTGATTTAGCCTTTTTACGTTTTTGCACATCTTTAAGATAATTAACAATACAAGCATCATGATTTGCAGAAAACAAACATTCATTACATGTTAAGCAAACATTTTTAGAATTCAAAGACAAAGCAACATTCTTAACATTCAGGTTATAATTTGAAACATAATTGTTTGATAACATTAATATTTGACTAAACTAACACGATCTAGAGGTCGGGGAGGATAAAAGTAACAAGTTGCCATTTATTAGATTAGAGAGAGAAAAGAAAATTTGTATGTTTCTAGAAAGGAGGAGAAGAAAACACACACACTTATGAGATATAAATGATTATCCTCACCCCTCCATGGAAGTATGGAGAGGGTTATATAGGCCTTGATACGCCACACTATACTATATTGACATTTCTAGTCCTTGCGTATCATGCCTATATTATATCTATTGTAATTTTGTATAAGTCGACATATTTTAAGGCTAACAATCTTCCCCCAATATGTGGACATACGAAATTACTTACAATGTTCCTAACAAGCACAAATACAAACAAACTAATGTCTTCCAAAGCGCTTCCAATGCTGAAGATGATGTCTTTGTCTTCTAGTCTTAATACTTGTACTCCAGCTTGGATCTTCAGTGTCTTTACTTGTTCTGGAATCATTGTTGTTTGAATGAGTTGGATTAACTTCCCTCCAATTCATGCAACATGTCTTAAAAAGCTTTCTTCATTGACTCCTTTTTGGTGAAGTTTCTGAATCAGCTTCCCCCCAAACCAACATCCGTATCTTGAGTAGATTATGAAACTTTTATGTAGCTCGAACAGTCTTCTAACATTGACATTTAAAGTGAACAGCGGAATTCTATAGAAAAATCAGCCAACCACACCAACTAATTTTGCTCCTATACTTCACACAAGCCATACTAAGTACAGTAGTATAAACTACTTCCCCCTGGAAGGTAACCTGATTACATCAAAGTACACATTTTTCCCCATGATGGTTTCAAACTCTCGGAAGCTTCATTGACGTGTACAACCATATACTCGAGAAGTTCTTGTCATAAGCAATAATCTTGAAGAGTTATGAAAGACATTAAAGAACTTTGAAAGAGTGTGCTTAGATTGTGAAGTACCATTGATGTTTTGTAGCTTCAAACATTCACTGAGAATTGCTGATTGCATCTCAACCTTTAAACTCTCTAGCTAACTTACCAACCTTGTATTTTGTCGGCTACTGCTGCAATCACTTGGTGAAGTAAACCCGATATACCAAAGTTGGTCTGAAGTAAAATCCCCCAAATTTGTTACTTAAGCTTGCACTATTGTTGATTGAAAAATGGTGCAAGATTAAATCTCTAAGTACCCTATACCCAACATCAAAAATATTAGAAGTACCACACCTCTTGAACATCCACATCTTCATCCGCGTGTGATTCTGAGCACTATAATGTAACTCCTTTAAGTGATAGCTATAACCCATTAGTACTAAAATGTAACTACGCACTTCGGGTATAACTAGATAAACCAAGTTTCAATCATAAGTTGTATACGTTCAAGCAAGTCATTAATAGATAGAGTGGGTTTGAAGAAAAGGGGTAGAAAGTAGAAGGAAGTCTCGATGAAGAAATAAGTAGAAGCCTTTGTGAAACCTACTTCAATCTCAAATAAGGGATACTAAATCAACTTTGTGATCACTTGTCATTTAGAATCTAAATCCATAGTCGTTTTGACGTTTTAGTGAATCTTTAATATAGGATCGTTTTATCATTAAGTGTTGTGTTTGCTTTGGTGTTGTGGAAGGTGTTTAAGATTGGTGCTTGATGACAATAGGTGTATAAATTGCCTAAATGCACAGTGCATAAGTCGCCTGATTTAGCAATGCATAAATCGCCTAATTTAACATTGCATAAATCGCTTGTTGTGACTTGACATAAATCACCTGATAATGAGTGCATAAATCACCCAAATATTATCTTTGTACAAAA